>RJWM01021256.1:0-35223 GCA_004363535.1 Dasyprocta punctata | reverse complement strand
ACGATGCGCAAATTGCAACCATTGTCAAGCTTCTATCTTCCGGTTTTGTAAACCTGCAATGTTGTGTATTTATGCTAGTTGTTTGCTTGTCTCTTTTGCTTGTTGTTTTTACTATATATGTCATTTTGTTGTTGTTGTTGTTGTAGTTTTTGTTTGTTTTGTTTTTCTTCGCTTAAATAAAATTAAAAAAAAAAAAAAATTCTAAGTAACTCAATTATCAGGCAATGAAATTGAAAACTTACCAACAAAGAAAAGCCTAAGTCCTGACTGATTCACTACTGAATTCTTCAAGAAATTCAGACAAGATGTAATGTCACTACTCAAACTTTTTAATGAAATTGAAAGGGAAGCTATTGTCACAAACACATTCCTGAAAGGAAGCATTACCCTGATACCAAAACCAGAGAAGCCAACCAAAAAAGAAAACTATAGCCCAGTTTCCCTAATAAACATAGACGTAAAAATTCTCAATAAGATACTGGCAAACAGAATGCACCAAATCATCAAAATTATACACCATGACCAAGCAGGATTCATACCAGGGATGCAGGAATGGTTCAACATACACAAATCAATAAATATAAAACACCATATTAACAGAACCAAGAACAAAACCACATGATCATCACAACAGATGCAGAAAAAATTTTTGACAAAGTCCAACACACCTATTCATGATAAAAACCCTACAGAAAATTGGAAAAGATGGTTGTTATCTCAATCTGATAAAAGTCATCTATGATAAACCAACAGCCAACATTAAACATAGTGGTCAAAATCGAAAGCTTTCACTCTAAAATCAGGAACAACACAAGAATGTCCACTATCACCACTCCTATTTAATATAGTTCTGGAAACATTAGCCAAAGCAATTAGACAAGAGAAAGAAATAAAAAGAATAAAGATAGAAGACCCCAAAAACTCCACCAAAAGATTCCTAGCTTGGGAGCTCATCTTACTAAAATGTATTTGCACTGCAAAAGAAACCACCAACAGAGTGAAAAAAACAATCTACAGAGAGGGAAAATTTTTTTGCCAGCTATTCCTCAGACAAAACACTAATGTTTAGAGTATATAAAGAACTCAAAAAAGTCAGACTCCCCAAATTTAAAGACCCAATTCAAGAATAGGCATCTGAACTGAATAGACACTTCTCAAGGAAGAAGAACAAATGGCAAATAAATATATGAAAAAATGTTTACTAGTCTTTGTGAGATGAAAGTTAAAACAACACTGAGATTGGATCACCACGAAGAAAGAATGGCTATTATCAAGAAATCAAGCAATAAAACATGTTGGAGGGGCTGTGAGGAAAAACGAATCTTTCTCCACTGTTGGTGGGAGTGTAGAATGGTGCAACCACTGTGGAAATGGGTGTGGTGATGTCTCAAAAAACTAAACTAGACATTTCATTTGACCCAACTAGTCCCCATCTTTGTATCTTCTGTAAAAAATTAAAAGCATCATACCACAGGGATATATGCACATCTACATTTTGGCAGTACAATTTGTAATAGATAAATCTTGGAAACAGCCCAAATGCTCATCAACTAATGAATGGATAAAGAAGCATTTTTTTATGCAATGGAGTACAACTCAACCATAAAGAAGGATAAACTTGAGCCATTTCTAGCTAAATGGATGCACCTTGAGACCATATTCAAGTGAAATAAATTGGTCACACATGTTTAAATAACATTTTGTTTCTCTGTTGTGAGAAACCAAGAGGGTAAATAAGGATCAAAATGTATAATAGATATTGTGCAAACATTCAGATGGGAAGGAGAATAAGGGAGGGTGGCACAGCATAGGAAAAACAGTTTATGACACAGCAGGTTAGAGGCAGTGCAGCTTCTCTCTTTTCCTTTTTATCCCATCCAGGCTGCAAGCCTATCAGTTGGTGCCATCTACACCAAAGGTGGGGGTTTCCTCCTCAGTAAATCCTTCACCCACACCCAGAACTATGCTAAATCAAGCAGTGGACTAATTCAGAATCGCACACCCATGATCCAGTCACTCCTAGTAGTTCCACTTCTGAGTGCATGAGGCTTACAGGGGACATCTAGATCCAAGTCATAACAGAAAAGTTAAAAAGTGTGAACAAGTTCACACAACCAATAAGTAATAAATCACTGGTGCACACACAGGCAGTTCTTCATCCAGAGGCTATTCTCTTAGAGAAACCCTAGATATCCCTCAAAAACCTCAAACTTCAGCTGTAATTAGCTTAACTATGTTCTTCACTAACATAGGACTGCATAACTTCTATTTTATCCTCCAGATCCCCTTGTCCTAAGACAATACCAGTATGGACTAATACTGAAACCTCCTTGCTTTGACTTCCAAATGGGGTTGGTTGAGTGACCCCATCAGGAGATGAGGAACAGAGTGGGGTCACGGTGTTTCTCTCCCCTCTCCTTCCCTAAAGAGTGAATCACAATGGCTGTCTCCTTGACCACGACTAAGACTGCAGTTCTTGTTAGGCAGCTTTCTTCACACAGCCTCTGTGTCTCTATGTACCAGTAGTTGTTCCCTTTAAATCTTCCGTTGGTAACCGTTCCCTCAGCCCAGCTATTTGTTCCAAGGGGCTGCATTTATACTGTTGTTTCTGTATTACCTGTCCCCAACTTTGTAAATAATGTAGTTATTAAATTATGGTTTTATTAATATATTGATATTACTATTTCAATTAATATATTAATAAAATATTAAAAATTATTAAGCTATCCAGAAATTACTCAATGTAAGTATGATTCATGCTGTTTTATATTCCCTGCACACACCAACTCCCACATCTAACCTTGATCCAGTCTTGCTAGGGTTGCTTCCCTATATTTTGTCTTCTTTAGAACTTTGCTATCTCTGCCTAGATTGTGCTACCAGCTTCCGACAAGTCCTGTTCAAACCAATCCTCAGTAACACAGGCAAAGTGAGCTCTTTGGCTCCCTTTCATCTTCATTCATAAAATTAAAAATTTCTGCTGAGGTAGGAGAAGCGTTTTGAGTTCGAGGCCGGCTTGGGCTACAACGCGAGCGCAAAGTCGGCCTGAGCTACATAGTGCGACCCTGCCTCAAAAAACTAGGGCTGGGAGTTTGGCTCAGCAGCTTAAGCGCCTGCTCTGGCAGGCGTGAGGTTGTGAGTTCAATCCCTGGTGCCGCAAAAAAATAAAAAAATAAAATTAAAAATTTCTTTTTTGTTTAAAACCCATCCACATTTCCATACCACTAACAAACCATGCATTATCTCTCATCAAAACCATATTCCCTAAATCTCTGATAAATTATGTTCCAAAAATAGCAGACTGCTTGTGCTGGCAAGTTCACACCACCAACAGGTTGTTGCTCATCTCTGTGCCTTGTACTTAGCTCCTGCCTACCATCTTTCCCACATCCCTACCTCCCCCTGCAAAATCCACTCATCCTACACAATTAATCCAACCACTTAGTGAGATAAGTGAAAGTCCTCAAACAGCATCCTTCATATAGGCATTCACATAGCTTGTTCTGAGTAAGGTTTTTCTTTCCACGTCCTGTGCTTTGTTTTTTTATTACATCTTTATATGCCACTTGCCCCATTCACCTATACATTCCTGAGCCTAACCTATTTCCCAGCACTCAAGTACATGTTCAAGGCAAGTTTTTTGAATGAATATTTATAGGCTAAGTATTGCATTTGCATCAGTCAGGGTTTACTACAGAAACAGATATAACACAAGATACACAACTGTATAAGAAATAACAAGATTGGCTTACCATGTTCAGCCACAAAGTTAAATAAAGGAGTGTGCAGAGGGTGTCTGCAAGCTGGAGGGTGAAGGGTCCAGCCCAAGAGCTGGAGCTTACTGCAGTGTCCTATGCCAGTCCGTATCAGGAGGCCGATGCGTCTATGACGGAACACTGAAGAATCTATGACGGAAGGCTGAAGAGTCCACAAGGAAGGCTGAAGAGTCCACAGCGAAGGCTGAAGGGTCTAGGATGAAGCTGAACAGTCTGTGCCATAAGCCAAGAGAAGACATCCAAGCTGAAGGAGAATACTGGAGCTACTCCGAAGAAGCAGCAATCAGTCCCTCTTCCTTCACCTTTTATAGTATGCAGGCTGCTCCCCTGGGGTGGGGTAGCACTCACACCATCTGCCTGCCCTCCTCTTGCACCGGCTGAGGATATTTACAAAGTAAGAACCCTGGCTCCCTGCTGAGTCTCTCAGTTAAACTTCTGACCTTCTCAAGTTGATACAATGAACAGGTAACTGCTTGTGCTCTCCACCCCAGGATGCAGAGCTGCTGAGTTACTTAGTTAAGCTTCTAGACTTCTCAAGTTGACACAATGTATAAACCATAACAGCATCCATCCAAAGAAAGTGGAATCACTAACCAAAATATTTAATTTTGCCTGTTAAAGGCCAGATTGAACTTTTAATTCAATTTTTTGTTTTGTTTTGTTTTGAGATAGGGTCTCCCTATGAGCTCAGGTTGACCTCAAACTCACAGCAATCTCATTGCCTCAGCCTCCCAATTGCTGGGATACAGGCGTGTGCCACCACACCTGGTTTAAATCTGTTTTACAGGATTTCTAGAAAACCATCTTTCTGAATTACTTAATTCAGTTTAATTTAACGACCTAACTTCAATTTTTGTTGAGCACTTTGAGCCATGCTTCTATACTACGTGCCTGTAGTGATATATAATCTACCCCTCAAGAAATATTTTTTGCCAGACTTCATTCCTAAATTGTGTTTTTTCACGGATGATCTGTTGCTAACTTTTTATTCTGAGCAGTATGTTTTAGAATGCAGCTAATCCTTCCCCCAGTTTTCTGTTCCTTACTTCAAAAATATACCCTTTTATTTCTCCTTTCACTAAATTTGATAACACAGTGCTTGACCTACTGCTTATCTTATTGGATCTGTTCCATACTTTCAAATGTAATCTTTGTTTTCCAAGGTGACATTTAACAAAGCAAGCTGACTATCATCAAATTTCATATGAAATTCATTTCAAAGGAAGGGCATTTTTATGGCATTTTTTCTCTCCATTTCTTCTACCCTAGAATCCATCCACTTCATTTAAAGATTTAAACCAAATAGATTATTTATCTTTTAGAGTTCCATAAATTATTGTTTAAGTATTTTTCCCTTATTGGTGTTAATTTTTTTTTTTAATGTTTCCACTGTCCTATTATTAGGACTCTGAGTGAAAGTTTATGTGAAATCTGAGGGGAAAGAAGAGGTAGCATACTTTTTGTAATCTTTACCCATTAGTTGTTAAAATTTTAGCAAGGTAAGTGATTTTTTACTTTTTTAACGATGTAATTATTCTAACCATTGAAAGAGTTTTTTAATCATTTACAAGCTTTCATATATTTAAGCCTTATAGTACCATACTAGAATTCCACACAGGAAATGGTACTGTTCTTAGGTTTGCACCTTCCCATTTCTCTCCGTGCTTCTCTAATTTGTGGGTGAGTGGAATATACAAAGCAGCAGACATCCCCAGGTCTGGTGCTTTCCTCCTTGCATGGTCTAGGTGCTTTGGTTTCCTTATGTGTCATTCCCCTTATTAGACCAATAAGCAGCGACAGCGACCAAGACTATAGACCAAACATATCCCGTTTGGGCAAAAAAGATACACACAAAAATAAAATAGAAAATCGATATTGTTATTCTACCTTAGTATATTTACCTCTGAAAATGCTCTGTACAATTACTGACTGAAATAAAACATTTAAATGACTTTTAACAAGGACATAACTTGAGTTCTTATTTCAGAAGAAAAACATAAAGTAGGTAGCTCTGGTAGCAAATACCTTGCAGGACTCCTTAACAAGAGAACCCTAAGTATCAATTG
This sequence comes from Dasyprocta punctata, assembly GCA_004363535.1. Lineage (NCBI taxonomy): Eukaryota > Metazoa > Chordata > Mammalia > Rodentia > Dasyproctidae > Dasyprocta > Dasyprocta punctata. The sequence goes on along the minus strand of RJWM01021256.1, from coordinate 29,381 downwards.
TTTGCTGGCTGAAGCTAGGCATGGCTTTGTTAAATGGAGGTGTTGGTTGTGTTGTGTCCCTGCAAAGCTACTGGGAGGAAAAGCTGGCTTTGGGAATTTGCAAGCCGCACAGTCACGCACAGAGCCTCAGTTAGCAGGGCCCAGTGTACCCGTTTCTGCCCTCTTATTGCTGTCTTGAAAAATTTTGAACAAGATCTGACTCTTAGTTTTATATTGGGACCTGTAAGCTATATACCTTACCTCCCAGTAAAAGTATATACCTATATACCTATACTTTTACTGGGAGGTAAGAAATAACAAGAACAATTAGAGGGAAAAATATACTTAATTCTCTGTACATTTTTGTCAAAGAATCAGGCCAAATACATTCCAGAATGAAAAAAAAAATTTCATCTTATTTTTATATGAAGATAGTGTCTTAAAGAATGTAAGAGAAAGATCAAGAAAAGGAATGACAAACCAAAATTGTTTTTTATTTAGAAGAAATCTAAATAAAAATGCTAGTTTAGAGAAAATAATGCAGTTAGTGATTTTTTTTATTTTCTCTATTATGGAAAGTGGAAATCTAAATTTATTTTCTCTATTATTTATTTATTATTCTCTATTATTATTATTATTATTTTTTTTTTTTTGCGGCACCCGGGATTGAACTCACAACCTCGCACCTGCCAGACAGGCGCTTGAACCACTGAGCCAAATTCCCAGCCCTAGTTTTTTGAGGCAGGGTCACACTATGTAGCTCAGGCCGGCCTTGCGCTCACGTTGTAGCCCAAGTCGGCCTTGAACTCACAACGCTCCTCCTACCTCAGCCTCCCGAGTGCTGGGATTAAAGGCGTGCGCCACCACGCCCGGCTTATTATTTATTTATTTATAATCTAAATTTATTTTCTCCATTATGGAAAGAGGAAATCTAAAAATGCTAGTTTAGAGAAAATAATGCAGTTAGTGATTCTTTAAAAGTTTCTCTATTATGGAAAGTGGTTTTTTTTTTAATTTTCTCTATTATGGAAAGTTTCTTATTCCATTTAAACACAATCTAAGCCTAAATTACCTTAGAAACCTGTCATGGAACAACCACATAGGTCACTTTCTTTTCAGTATAGTACTTAATTTTTTGGAAAAGACAGAGGAAATTTTCCAGAAATTCAGCATTAATTGGTTTGAAGTGAGAGAATGATGTTTTTTTGTCACTGCTCTACTCTGGGAGGCCATAAAACATAGGTCTCCAGGAAGGATGGGTTTCAACTCCAGCAGAATTACCTTGAGCACCTCACTTACAGACTCAGAACTGCTGTTTCCTCAACTGCAAACTGAGTGACTCACAGGGTGAGATGATTAAACAAGATGATGCTGGTAACATGTTTAACTAAGTGCCAGGAATTCAGTCAGTTGTTGTTGTTGTTATTCCTCTCTCTTCTCTTTTTCTGAGAGCCACATCTAAAAAGATCTAATATTTCATGAGAACTTGGAAAAAGAATGTAACATACTGGTGCTATAATATCCTCAGATGTGAAATGATTGTTAACCTAGCACAGCACCAGCAGGTAATAGGCACTCAGTAAACAATACTGTGTGAACCAAGGTACAGGATGGAACCAAATCTAGAAAATATGTGGCTCACACCAGGAAGTACACAAACAGTTGCCCTGAAATAACTTTCATTTCTTAATCTTGTGTGAACTATATTTAAAATTTAAAGGTAAATAAAAATCTGCTTCTCTGGCCACGTATGACAAAATGGCAACTGATCTCCATAGCTATTTCAGTACCCAAAGCACTTTCATATATTATTTCATCTGATGAGGTCCAGGTAAATGACAGAATCTAGAATTTTTTTCTCTTTTGAGATGAGAAAGGCCTCACTATGATTGTTCAGGCTGTTCTCCAACTCCTGGACTCAACTGATCCTTCCACCTCAGCCTCCCAATTAGCTGGTACCACAGGCATATGACATGACATCTGGCTTGAATCTGGACTCTTGATTCTGAATTTTGTGATCTTTCTTACTACTTCTCAATATTTGTAGACTTGTTATAGTCTTGTCTTCAAGACTATAACAAGATGTGTGAAGATGACTTAGAAAGATGGGTAAAACTACTCTATAGCCAATAAAGTCACTCTTCTCTTCCCACAACTGGTGCCCATGGTTTTAAGGTTGTCTTTCCATTTTTTTCTTTTTTTTAAATTTTGGGGGTTCTGGGAATTGAACTCAGGAACTCATGCCTGCAAGGCAGCGCTGTGCCACTGAGCTAAGTCCCTGGCCCCTGTCTTTCCATTTTGTTTGTTTGTTTTTGTGGTGCTGAGAATTGAACCCACATAAGCTTGTCAAATTTAAGAGAGCAGGATTCAAGTTATATACACTGAGGACCAAGTCAAAAGTGAACAGGGATATCCTTAAGATAAATTTGCTTACATTTCAGTCCTATCTAATATTAACCCTGAGCTCATGCAATGCTATTGATTTAAATTCCAAATTTCAAAGCCTTATCATGTCCTTTATTACTAAGACCCAAATAAAAGTACCCCATCTCCACAATAAAATCCTTTTATTATAAACTGTCCTCCATGATAGACAGCAGTGGAGTAAGATATGGCTAATCTTTCAGATCTTTTATCTTCTTATTCTAGTCACAATGCCTTCATCTTATACTTGATGTGAAATCCTGTGTTACAGTCTAAGCTAATCTTGTTCAAGTTAATGACCTTGGGCCTAGTCAGCAGAGCCTAGGACCTGTCAGGACTGCCCCTTGTTAGATGTTTACTCTTTCCGCTGGATAATGGTGTACCCATCTCACACTTTTCCTGTCTCCAACATGGTTCAGCTGAAATGGATCATAATGAAAGACAAAACTCTGCATTATTGTCTTGGCGACTGGAAAACTGCTGGAGAAAAGTAACTCTTTTTTTCCAGTCACCAAATTATGAAAAATAGCCTAGTGAATTCTTGCTACATGTTGATAAATAACTTCTCTTTCTCATGTGCTAAGCACTGGCACAATGTCTACAACAAACATGAGCCAGCCCTGGTGCATATAGTACGAAACCTTTCCTCAGGATTTTATCATTTAACTCTCCAAGTGCCCCCTCTAGAAAGTTCCACATGGGAAATTTCATTTGAGATTTGACCTCCTCTAGAAGAAACGGGACAAGAAAAACATTAACTTCCTTCTTTTCCTCACTGCCAGGAAGCTCAGAAATACTCTGAGAACAATAGTGAACTTTATGGTTAACATATTTGCCTCCTACTCCTTCTCTTTGTTCTGACTTTCCATTTTATCATCTTTTTAAATGGGCTCAAATACTTTCTGAAAAGGGTAAAAATAAGTTATTGGTTATTAAGTATACAATGAAGGCTTAAAGTTTTCCAAAACGTTCAGATGCACACTATCAGAAAGAGAAAAATCTCAAATGTCTTGTAGTTTCCTTGGAAAATACAAGGTGTAATCAAAATACATACAGTTGTTGCCAGGGTTCTGGGTACTGTGGGTCCTTCTCGAATCAGGATAATTCTTTGTCCTGAACAAGGAATTGGTCAAGACACATGCAAAGGGTAGTGAGGCTTTGCATTTATTAAAGATAAGTAAAGAAATAGACTCTGCAGAGTGTGTGGGCCAATTAAAGGCAGGAAAAGAAGTACGCTCTGGAGAGCAGAGTGAACCACTGAAAAAGAAAGACACAGTGATGATGAGGTTAATGACCATTGTCTTTTGTCTCCTCCATCCTGATGTCAGACCTAGGCCATGATATCAAAAACCTGCCTGATTTTGCACAAAAAAATTGAAAATAGTATTTTCTAGATGAAGGATTTGGGCACATATGTCCTGGATCTCCATGATGATAGATCCTTACCCAGCCAGCTGGCCAGGCCCTAATCTTCTGCTTCACAGTGAATGTTCAAATCTTTAACATATTTAACAGTAAAAGACATGTTGCCATTAATCCCTTCAAAATACTCTTCCTCCCTTCATATATACTTATTCCATTGTTCTTGCCACTTTCTGAAGCAGTCCTGGAAGTCTTCTTTCTTGAGTCTCTTCACCAAGTGCGATTAAAAAAAAAGAAAAATACAGTGAATGCTGCTACTGAGTACCATCCAAGGCAGTACTATGAAAACAATATGGTGTGTGTTCACTCATCTTATTCACCAGATGTAGTGCCATGTTACTCCTGGCTCTGTCAAAATAATCTTGAAAGATAAATGTTTTTAACTGATTCAGGACAGCCAAACAGGGACAAAAGTACAACTAAAGACATTCACAAAAGAGACCTTCCAGAACTGCTTCAGAAAGTGGCAAGAATGATTGGATGAGTATGTTTGAAGCAAGGGGGAATACTTTGAGGGAGATTAACAGCAAAGTGTCTTTTATTGCAATAAACTTTAAAAATTTAAATATTCACTATGTTTTGGTATACAGGCAGACCAAGACTTACCTACTTTCAAATCCTTGACCAGAAAGTGTGGTTCTCAAACTCCAAGGAACATCAGCATCCCCTGTAGGATTTGTTAAGATTCACATGCTGTCCCACTCCCAGAATTTGATGGGATAGGCTGAATATTTACATTCTTAACAAGTTCTCATGTGATGCTGAAACTGTTCATCAGGGACCCAAAACTGAGAAATACTGATCTGAATGAACAGAAGAGATATACTGTTATGGATAAATCTAAGTAAAGAAAATATTGTCTTAAAGTACACTTAAGTAGAAGGACAAAATAAAATGAATAGAAGGTAGGTAGCAAGAACTAATGTACACATTGTGGGAAATAAGGATTGAAAAGAATCAGTCAAACCAGAGACCTGGAACTACAGGGGAAAAAAATGAAGCATGACTTAAACCTGAGATGAAAACCAGGTGGGGAAAGAAGGCCAGGTGGAGGAGAGGGAGGGGTTGAACAAAACCAGGAGTAGAAAAGTTGTTGAATGATGTCATCAGAATGCACCATCCAAAGACCTCAATCATAATGAATCAGTAAGGAGGTTTGATTGGTAGAAGTAATGAATCCCTCCCAAGAAATAGTGAGGGGATAATAAAATGTGAACAAGGCCTGGAATGTGATGAGTTTTTAATGTGAAATCAAAAGATTTGATTTAAGGATTTCATTTTCCCCTGTGCTGGTTATCAAACTCAAGGGTTCAAGCAAGCTAGACACTAAACTACACCCCCAGCCCTGAAGTGAGTTTCTCAAGCAATGAAAATTAATTGAAAATTTGAGTGGACTATTACCTTAAGCAAGTATTATCTTCAGATATTTTGCATAAGGGTATTTTATAGATATATAAAATATATATTATATACATTCTTTTCTATTTTAAAGATAATAAAATCCAACAAAACAAAACAAAACAAAACAGCAAAATTGGTATAGAACTTCAAAACAGAATACTAGGAAAACAACAATAACTACCATAGTATATCTTGTTATCTTCATAATAGTTGTTCATTCCATCAGGTATAGCAAAATCAAACCAAAAACAAAACAGAATAAAACCAACCAAAACAGAATATTGAATAAAGCAAAACAATTAATCAGAACAAAGCAAAACAATGAGAACAATATTGGATTTCAAAGACAACAAGATAGAAGGAAATCCTCCATATTTGATATATTGCATTCCGATGCTCAGACCACTGGTCCCAGGCCTGCAAAGTCAACCAAACAATACAAGTATTTAGTCACTTTTTGTACCTTAGTTGCTATTAACTCAGCCTGTCTGCCAAACCAGCCTGTTGCTTACTGAGGCGAGGTGCTGGACTGGGAGGACCCCACCAAGAAGCCAAATAGCCAGCCTTTCTGGTAAGTCACACAAGTCATGCAGGTCCCATATACATTCTTTTTGTGACTTATTACCCATACCCATGAAAGAAAAGGAAAGACATATTTCAAAGAAGGTATTAAAATACAACAGTCAAAGCCTGGTGTGTGGGGAGCAGATGAGAAAGACATTAGACCATATTTTCAATCCTGGCTAATGAGGAAAATTGCTGACAAATACAAAGAAGTGTGGAATAAGAGACAAGTTTTAGAGAAGAGAGGGTGAGTTTTACTTCAAAATCAGATAAGATTGAAAAGTGGGAGAGAAGGGTAAGATGTCTCACAGGTAGCATATTGCCAGTTTTAGTTTAGTAAGAAGAATAGAGTTACAAGTGTGGGATCAGTCTCATGGAGATGATAATCCATGAATCATAAAAAAAAAAAATCCTTAATCCTGGAAACAGTCTTTCTTTCTTACCCCCTATTCCTGGGCATCTCTTGGGAACACTAATGGCTATGGCACACTGCAGTTGGAAATCATTTCCCTGGCCCCATGTCTCAGGCTGTGGGGAGCTGCACATCAGTCATATAGAGACAGCCTTGTAGTTGGGCTGGGTCCAGCCTGGATCTGAAGGCCTGATTGCTTCCACAGCCTGTCAAGGACTGGAACTTAGCAGCCCAATTCTATGGCAACCCTGGCAGGCCCAGCTGGCAGCAGTGGGGGTGGCAACAGCAAAGCCCTTTGTCACCACACCCTGGGGTGCATCTTGCCAAGAGGTGGAAAGGACAGACCAGGGGGGAGCTTCAGCAGGCAACAGCTCCCAGTAGATACCCAATGTATTGGAGCAGACTAGTAAAAGACATTCCTGTAGCAACTAAGGCCAGGAGAAATATCAAGGAAGAGGGGGAATGTTGCTACACTGACCATAGTTAAAAGAGAAGAATCCAGAAGGATCTTCCAATACACCTGGTTAGGAGAGAAGAATGGAGGGCATCTAGGGTAGATAAGAATGAGTAGAGAATTCAAAGTTACAGAAGACATGGAGGAAAGAGGAGCATAAAAAACTACAGAAAGTCTTTTGAGAACCAGTATAACTTGAGATTCTGACGGCTTTAGGAAAAAGCCTACAGGTTCGTCATCAGAACAGGAGGACTGAGGCTATACTTAGTGACACAGAAGAAAATACAGTCATTTCCTCTGTAAAGTGAAAGAAAAATGAATTCTTCTTGATCTGAGTTGATACTGACTTACATCAGTTAAGTGTAGGACATATCTCCCACTTAGTGGTAAGCATTTGTCTGATTAACAGTTTCCCAGATGTTCTGAGTGCTCCCCTAGTTTGCAGAACAGGTTCAGTGAATACTGAGCAGGAACTCAAACAGCTTTAGTTTTCTTGCTGCTACAGCTATAGAGAATCACTATAGGAAAACAGGAAAGTAAAACCATGGGGTCTTTTGGGACCAAGGTTATGAATTGCATGATCTAAATGGAATGTGAGATTTTGAAATTTATCAGGTTCAAAGGTTGGGAATCTGGAAAGTAGCATGAAAACTCCTGATCAGTCAGTTCTGAAGTAATTTAGCAGTAGGATCTGGAGGGGAAAGTTGGAGAAAAAATTTGCAATTTTAAAACTGTACTTCAAAATTGTACTGAGAATAAAGCTGAGCTGTTTGCTAATTACACTCACGTGCCTGTGGAAAGTGCAAGAGTAGCTACTATGTACCAAGTACAATGTGACTAGTTTTATAGTCATAATATCTTCTAATCACAATGAAGACCTCATGAGGCAGGCGTTATCACCATTTTACCAGGGAATTCCAAGAAGTTAGATGTCTTCTATATCTTCTAATCCAAGTCTGTGTATTTTCTGAGACATAGTCTTACCACTACAGAATAATCTTGTGTTCCTATCTATATTCTTTAAAAACAAGGTAGTAGAAATGAATAAGAACCTTTACTTCTGCAGGTTGTGCAACTAAAGGAACACCAAGAAGACTGCAAGAAAGAAAAATACAGAACTAGGGATGAAGCTTAGAGTAGAACCTTTAGCTCCCATGCATGAAGCCATGGATTCAATTCTCCACACTAAAGAAAAAAAGAAGAGTAATGATATATATCATGCTTTCCTGCACGACAAAAGGATGCTATATTTATTCCGATGAAATAAAAGCAAGAGGTCAACAAATACATGGGTTACAGTATTAATTTTTTCTATAATAAGAAATATTAGAAAAATAAAAGCAGACTTTGAACTTTTTTCACGTTCAGTAAAGGCATATTCCTTTAAAGTCCAGATGAGTCAGCCAAAAGGAGGTTGTTCTTAGCTTTTCCTGAAGCTCTGTTTTCTCAAGCATACTCCCAAATATTAGATCCTGAAAAAAAGAATTTGTAAGACCCAAGTAAACCAGCCAGAGGCAAGAATAGCACTCAAATGTCTTTTTAATCATTACTACTTCTACATCTTAGCATGTAAACTTAACCACCAACCACCAGGTGGTTGTGACAAGCAATTCAATGACATTGGTGAATGTGAAGAAATCACTATTACCAATGTATTAAATTTTCTGATGGCTACTCAGAGGAACACAGGATTACAATGAAATTCTGAAAATAATATTCTCTTTATTCTTTTCAGGGTTTTTTTGTTTTTGTTTTTGTTTAGACAGGGTCTATGTAACTTAGGTTGGATTCAAACTTTTAATCTTCCCTCCTCAGCCTCCCAGGTCCACGAATAACAGGCATGTGCCACCATCCACATCTGAGAACTTTACTTTTTTACACTGCCTACATGTATGCATTTGTGTATGTATGTATCACACATGCATACACATATACCAAAAATTTTTTACACTTCCAGTATAGTACTGGTGGCCCCAAAAATGCTAGAAACAAAAAGTTAGCATCTGTAATCCCAGAAGCAGTGGCAGTGTCCCAGAGGAAAAAGGTGCTGCCTCAGGTTTCAGTATGGTTGTGGGTCACTGGGATCCTTCAGAACTAGAACAAAGGTGTGCGGAAGGCCAGGCATCCTTGGCTGTGTTGTCAGTTGAAGTTCAGCATGCCCTGTTTTCATCTTCCCTGGACAGGACCACAGTGCCAGGTGTGATTCTCTGGTTCTCTGCCCACATTTGCAGGAATCACTAGTGACATTCACTTGAGGCAAAAAAGAGCCTCCTGATCTTGAACATATTTTGTGGTTAGGGACATGTAATTGGAGTCAAAGGAGGCACCAGTCACAAACAGGGCAATGAAAGCAAAAGAGTTTTCATACTGCTTGAGGGATAAGACAGACTGAAGACCCAAAGTGGGGAAATAAGCCTTCCTTATGATTAACCAAAAACAAAGAATAAAACTAAATTTTGTAATTGAAGATAATGTGGTAGGTTTATTTTTTCTTAGTGACAATTTCTAAGAATATTTTTTGCTCTGATTTAGACTTTTCAGTGGTAACCTTTAACATTGTAAAGTAGACTATTTAAATGATCTTAAAATTGCTCAAAATACTGTCATTTTCTTAAAGGAAAAGTAAAAGGAAACCAATATTCTTTAGATCATCTTATCACTAGCTATATTGTTATTGAAAAAAATTGATTGATCCTCCCTAACATGGTGGGTATTTTTTAATTCAAAAATATTTCTCCTAAGTTTTCTTGGCAATTAAGAAGAAGAAAAGCACTAATCTTATTAAAATGATTAAATACTAGCATGATACGGATTATAAAGACAATGCTTCAGGACCAAATGTAAAAAGTGAGAATTTTACTCATTGTGAAAGAATATCATGATGTGTTTGTTTTGAAAATATATTCTGCAAATGAACTTCTCAAAATATATTCTTTAAGTCCTCAAGAATGTATGACTATGGAAAAAATAATTACCCTTTCAACTCGAGAGAAAGAAATTTGTTGGAACATTTTAGGCAATGCCTATCCAGTAATAAAAAAAAAATGTTTCTTGGACCACAATTCATTCTCTAAACCTTCAAAAGCCTATCATTTATCATTAATTTTGAAATAAAACAGGAAATACCTGTGCTAAGAGAACCTTTGAAAACAAGCAGAATAATTGGCAAGGAATAATTTGGGAGGCACTGACAATAATGTAATGCCTGGATTAGCCTTTTAAAAAACATGAAATTGTAGCTGGGAGGCATATGTAGCTAAAGAGTCAGCATTCCAGTGGTGAGCATTATAACTCAGCTCTCTTGATATTCTGACAAGTTATTTAACAAAAAGCACATGGAAGATGTTCCCAGGACCCAAAGGCACAGTTTCTATGGAACTCAAGGTATAACCAGCATAAAGATATTAAAGTGCTTTTGTACTGGGCAGTTTCAACAATGAGAAAAAACATTGAAAAATATGTTTATGTGTGTCTGTATGTATGTACGTATGTAATATACATACATTCATGTATGCAATCCTAGCCTGTCCTGTTCAAAAAAGGAGTCAGAGATGGTTGTGTCTAGGTATCTTTGGTGTGTGTGTGAAGGGGAGGTGGGGTAAACTCACAGCCTAACTTAGGCTAGGCAAGAGCTCTGCCACTAAGCCACACCTCCAGCCCTGGAGGGGCCTTCCTATGCTTTCATCTCTAATTGGTAGAAGTATATGGGATTATCACTGTGCCATCCATCTAAAATGTTTGTTCTTGTCCTATCTTAGTTTGACCTTGGATTTCTCACACTTCTGTGTCTTTGCTCAGGCCGTAGGACCTCCTTTGAATATTTCGAATACCCTGTTTTAGACTTTGATGCTCGGATTTCATTCAAGGCACATCCTCTCCTGATGTCAACAACTGGATGTGAACCCTGTTATTCTAGTTTTTGTCCCATTTTGCGATATGTTTTACTTCACTTTTGATTTAAGCTAATTAATGATTACATTCCTCTCCTTTGTTTTTCTCCCTCATAAGCACTAGTGATAATTTTTATTTTTACTCTGCTAAAAAATTAATTGGAAAGTTATTAGGTTGAGTTTGTGCCAGTGTTCTGGATATCTACACAGGCAAACAGAAACCCAACTCAGAGTAACTGAGCTGATCAGAAACCAATAACCAATTCAGTAACCTCTAATAAGTCTAGGCTACCGTTCCTCTTTTTTATTTATTTTTTTTTTTGTCTCTTTTTTTTTTTTTTTTTTTAGGCTACTGTTCTTCTTTAACCAAATATTTTGTTTTATTTTCTCTGTGTACCTTATAATATTTTTTTCCTTGAATCTAAGATGTAGTTCATTGGTAAAGCACTTTTGCCTAACAAAGTAGCAAATGCAAGGTCCTGGGTTTGATCCTCAGCACATTGTAGGGGGAGGAAGGTACCCAAAACAGAACAACAAAAGTAAAAAAGTTTTTTTTCCTCCAGCCCTTCCAGTGAAGCCTGGACCACTTGCAGTCTGGTGAGGGCACATTGCTGTTTGCTCAAAGAAACTCTTAAAGTTTTAATGTGCCTGAGTTGATTTTTTAACAATCTATAGAATACCACTGAGTATAGTGACTTTTGCCTGTAATAGGTGCTCAAAAATGGTTGATAAGTTAGAATGGATTTTTCTGAATTGATTCGGTGATAATTTTATGTTCAGGTTGAAATAAGAAAATTCAAGAACCAGGTGTGGTGGCACACGCCTTTAATCCCAGCACTCAGGAGGCTAAGGTAGGTGGAGCGTTGTGAGTTCAAGGACTGCTTGGGCTACAACGAGAGTGTGACCCTGCCTCAAAAAACTAGGGCTGGGAGTTTGGCTCAGTGGCTTAGGTGCCTGCCTGGCAGGCGTGAGGTTGTGAGTTCAATCCCCAGTTAAGCAAACTTAACTATTTTCTAAACACAAACTTAACTATTCTAAACTGCCAATGTGCAGTGACTGAAAGCTGGGCAGAGATCTAGATTCAAAGTTTGGTCAAAGAAAAGAAAGCATTTTAAATGAATATAACTGTTCTACCTTTGACGGAGCCTATGTGAATTAATGTCAGTGGGAAAATAGTGTTATCAGATAAAATTCAGCATGCCATATTAAATAGGATTTTCAGATAAAAAACATATTTTTAGTATAAGTATGTTCTATATAATGGATATACTTATACTAGAAATTTATTTATTGCTCAATTCAAATTCAAATTTAACTGAACATCCTGTATTTCTTAAGACTATTTTTAGAGTAGTTTTAGATATACAGTTAAGAGGAAAGGTACAGAGATTTCCTGTCTATGGCCTGCCCCACACATTCATAGCTCTCCTTGTTATCAACACCCCCCTTAGAATAGTATATTAGTTATAGCCATCACTGACACAACACTATCATCCAGATAACATAGTTTGCATCAAGTTAACTTTGTGCTGAGTATTCTGTAGTTTGGACAGATTTACAATAACATGCATCATTTATTACAGAATCATACAAAGTATTTTCACTTCCCTAAAAATCTTTGGTGCTCTGCCTAGTCATCTCTACACACACACACACACACACACACACACACTATTCTGGGGTTTTTTGGTGGTGGCCCTGGTAGAGGCTTTTTAAAAGCTTTTTTATGTTTTGGTTTTGTTTTTGCTAAGTGAGACATGCTTGTGAGAAAAAAAGTAGCTACACTGGTGCTTTTCTTTCTACAAAAGTAGCTACATTACTGCTAGCTGACTGGGGCTGGGAAATGAGATCCAGACAGCCCAGCCTGAGCTGACTAGCTTTGAGTATGCATAACTAGTTAATGAGGGCAGAAAATTAAGAAATAGAAACCAGAAGATACCAAGTACTGTAGATAATAAAATTGAATAACTGTTAGACACTGAGTACAAAAAGGGAGAAGTCAGCCAACACAGTAAATAACAAAAGCTCAGGCAGGAAATTTCAGTATAGTAGGCGTTTGATATTCCTGGGTTCTGCATTCACAGAGTCCATATCCACAGATTCAACTAACTTTGGATAAAAAAAATGCTTGGAAAACATGTTATGTTGTTATGCTATGTTCACTGAAGTTACTTATGATGGTTATCCCCATAATGAACTTGGCAGACTTTTTCCTTGTCATTATTTCCTAAAAATACAGTATAACAACTATTTACATACCATTTACAATATATAAGGTATTACAAGTCATCTAGAGATGATCTAAAGTATATTGACGTGTGTAAGTTGTCTACAAGTACCGTGACACTTTATATAAGGGACTTTAGCATCCCTGGGTAATAGGGATTCAGGAACTAATACCCTGCAGGTACTGAGGGATGATTGACTATAATAGTTTTTCTACACCTCTGTGATAATTCTCTATCACCTTCCAATCTCCAGGAAAGTCTGCTGCAAATACAAATTTCTATGTATGTAATGAAGTAAGTGGGGAAGATTTTATATAGCAACACTCACTTTGGTCTCGAGGGCTATAACAAGTTCTTTGGGGTCCCAGACACAAGTGAGGTAAAAGCTAGACCTATCAGCTGTCAGCTTATTTCTAATTTGCTACTGACAGACAGCTGTAGTTACAAAATGCTTGCTTTTCCTGAAGCCTGGTAAGAACTGTTCATGCAAAGGGCAGGGTGTCTGCACCAGACTTTGCCTCAGGCCAAGGACCAGCCTATGTATTTGCAGTAAGTGCTACACTCTTCTAAGAAGCCAGTAAACATCATCCTGAGGCTCTCATTCCAAAAGTATTTAGAAACTTTTCTACTGATGAGGCCCAAGGGCTGAAGCTAGCACCTTGTATTTCAATGGCATTATCAGATAACAGAGCCCCAACTACCATCACAAAAGGTCAACCTTATCAGTCTGGCTTGAGGGGGACCTCTTAGTTGCCTTAAGTCTCTCCATACAGTACCCTCTGGATCTCTGAAATTCCGTCTCCCAGCTGGTTCTCAGGGGTTTCACATCTTACCCTTTCAATTTCCTGCTTTCCTCCACCCAGACTCATTTGGAGACTTTGACACGCACCCCAATTTATGCTCCCATTCTGTCCCATCTGTAAGTCTGTAGGCAGGCCTTTACTCTTTCAGTTCAAAATCCTCTCTCTGAGGCCTGGGATCTAAATACCTTGGATTACATTGTGGTGCAAATTTTCTGCTTCCTTAGACCACCTCTTTTAAGTCCCCTCCCCCACCTTTTGTCCTACAATTCAACAATGGCCTTCCCCCTTTTTGGTTCATGGTCTCCATTCTCAATTTTATCTCTCATTTACCCTTGTCCTCTGACATGTCTCCTGGGAACTGAACAGAGGCATTTTGATACTCTTCTAATTACATGTTTTGTGTTTTTTTTTTTGGAAGTTGATAATCATGGGCCTTGGACAAAGTGTCAGAGTTGTTCCTCCTGCCACTCCACCAGACAGTGGGTGGAATTAAAACATCACACAACTCAGCTATAAAGAATAATAAACTGGACACCTTCATACTTAAATGAATGTGCCTTGAGAATATGCTTATCAGTGAAATAAATAAGTCACACATCTGTAAGCATCATATCGTTGCATTTGTGTGAAAAACTGAAGGAAAAACTATGCATATGTTTATGTACATGTACATAAAAAATAAGGTAGTTAAAGAAAAAAGAATGTGCCAAGATTTTGATAGATACTGAGGTGAATCTATAGATAAATTTAGGGCGAATAAATGTTTTGATATTTGTCCAATTCATATACATAGTCTCTCCACTTATTTAGGTTGTATTTGAGTACTTTTGATCAGTTTTTATAGTTTTTAGGATATAGATAGTGAATGTATTTTAGTAGATTTATACAATAATGTTACTTTAAGCTTTTTTGTGATGTTGTAACTTGTGCCTTTACAATTTTACTTTTGTATTGTTCATTGCTTGTATATAGGCCATCACTAGATTTCTGTATATGGCTTTGTGACCTTGTACCATGACCTTGCTAAACGTGCTTGTCTGTTTTATTGTTTTGTTTTGTTTTGTTTTGTTTTGTTTTGTTTGTAGATTCTTTGTAAATTAAAAAACATCACACAGGAGTCACACTAGGTACTGTGCCCAACAGACTCACCGACTTCAGAGACTGCCTGCAACAAAAATGTATGTCTTGTTCACACAAAAAGATAGGTTGACTGCTAGATTTTCCTCTATATAACTCTGGGATGAGTCCTTTTAGCTCATGACTCCATCCTCTTAAATATCTTCAGATTCTCTAGCACGGAGTCCACAGGTGGGGAAAGGAAATGGAAAATATACCACATTCCACTTCTTAGAAACCTTGAGTAGAATCACATTCTCACCTGGATGCAAAAGCTGGGAAATGTGGTCACTGATTTGGCAGCCCCTATCCAGTATCAAATCTATACTGTGGAAGTAAGTTGCCTCAGCCTGGTAGAGCACTAGTGAGGCAGGAAGATAGGGTCTGGCTAAAACAGGCTGGGAAAGGAGGCATGAGGAAATCCTCAGACACATGCACAGAACTATTCCCTAGCCCCTGTACATGGACTTCTCTCTAGAATTTGAGCAGGTTTTTGATAAGATGACATGAACTTGACCCCCGCATTAGAAATATAAAAAAGTGACTATTGTCATTAAGTACTGGCTATCGAGACTCTTTCTGGTTACCCTTTAGGTTTATTGTTTTTCTTCCTTGCTCCTACTTTTACTTGGCCCAAATTGGCTCTGCAGAGACTGTTTTTTCCTACCTTTAGTAAGTGTGAAACTTTGTCACCATTTATGCTTGTTTTGTTCAGTTCTTCATTCAAGACAGAAAGAATCTAGAAATCACTTCTAGGATTATAGGCATGTACCATCACACCTAGTCTAGTCCAGTATCATTAGTGCCTAGTAAAATGACAGAAATAGTGGACTTCAAGAAATGCATGTGGAATGAGTAAATCTGCTTAGTAGTAGTATTAGAGTTACGTATTTTTGTTGTGGTTGTTGTTGTTGTTGTTTTTGGTACCAAGAATCAAACTCAGAACCTCACACTTGCCAGGCAGGTGCTGTGCTGCTGAGCTATATCCTCAGCACTTAGAGTCACATATTTCTATGCTTTTACCCTATATGTGATAATAAAAATAGAAAGACTCTCAGATTTATCTCAACCAGGTATGTTTAGCTATAGGCAGTTAATGGGGGGAAGCACATGTCAAAGTATTCCAGCTTTTGAGACTAGGTTGTTCTGAATTTATGCTTAGAGAAGAAAGGGCTAGACATTCAAATCTGCTATTGCCTGTTTGAAGAGAAGAGACTTAACTAATGTATACAAATGAATGTTTTTGATGATCTGGATTGGTCATATGCTTATAGGGCAGAAAGTTGCCTACATGATACATTTTGGGAGGTTATCCAAGGTCCTTGATGATAATCCATTTCCTATGAACTTTCATAGGAAATGACAATTACCTACCTTCACTTGGACAACCAGAATTTACATGTTAATACATGCAGCCAGTATTAGATATTATCACTTTTAACAGTTTTAAACAAACTTATAGCAAAAAAAAAAAAAGGACTAAGGGAATGGATCAGAAAAATAAAAATTGAAATAGGGGAAATGGAGAGGATTCTCTGGACTGGTCTTCTAACCACTTGTCAACATGGAGTGATCCTAATCTGGTACATGCCTATAGTCCTAGTTACTCAGGAGGGTAAAGTGGGAGGATTGGGCAATTTAGCAAGACTCTGTTGCAAACAAACAAACATAAATAGCAATTTAACTTTCTTTTCTACACATCCCCTATCCTTTTCAGGTAGAAATTGAATTCGCAATCCTCCTGCCTTAGTCTCCCAAAGTGCTGGGATCACAGGTTTATATCAAAACACAGAGCTTAAAATACTTTCTTTTCTCTTCTCTCCTCCTCCCATGTTCTCCTTCTTCCTCTTCTTTCTTTTTCTCCTCCTACAAGGGATTCGACCCAAAGGCTTTTGCACTAAGTGACATCCCCAGTCCATTAAAAAAAATTTTTTTTGAGACAGGATCTTATTAAGTCATTAAATTGCCCAGCCTAGCCAGGCGTGGTGGTGCATGCCTTTAATCCCAGCACTGGGGAGGCTGAGGTAGGAGGAGCGTTGTGAGTTAGAGGCCGGCTTGGGATACAAGGCGAGCACAAGGCTGGCCTGAGCTACAAAGTGCAACCCTGCCTCAAAAAACCAGGGCTGGGAGTTTGGCCCAGTGACTTAAGCACCTGTCTGACAGGCGCGAGGTTGTGAGTTCAATCCCCGGTGCAGCAAAAAAAATAAAATAAAATAAAATAAATAAATAAAAATAGATTGCCCAGCCTGTTTGAATTTGAGATCCTCCTGCCTCAGTCTTCTAGAGTGCTGGGATTAAAAATGTGTGCCACCATACTCAGTTTAAATTGCTAAGAGTCACTGCACTTGTAAGGCTCTGATGCTCATGAGAAGGCATCCAATTTCCAGGCATTTCAGGGGGAAAATCTTGAATATATTAAGAATGAATTAGGGCCGGGAGTTTGGCTCAGCAGCTTAAGCACCTGTCTGGCAGGTGTGAGCCTGTGAGGTCGATCCTCGGTGCCGCAAAAAAAAAAAAAAAAAAAAAAAAAAAAAAGAATGAATTGGTGGTGAGTGGAGTTACTGATTTGAATAGTTTTACACCATCAAGGATGAAAAATAGTAGGTGGGTTCAATGAGAATGATAAAGGATAGGCTCTTCCTCAGATTGCCAAGTACTTAAAGTACTTTTTTGAGACTCAGAAACTCTAAATCTAAATTTCCCTGATTCAACTCAACTCTTAACAGCCTTGAGCTGGGGATGTAATTTAGTGATAGAGGCCCTAGGTTCAATCCCCAGCACTGCAAAAGAGAGAAAAATAACCTTGTTGTGAAGATTCACTAACTGGAAATAATATCTCCATTCTTTCATTTTTGCCTTGTTGAAATCTTTTATAGTGTTTACTGTATTTTGTAGTGGATTAGTATTTGGGTGATACTTATTTCCTTAGCGGATGGCAAAACCATTGCCAGTAATGTGGTAGTGTTACAGGCAATTGAGTTAGACAGAAATATTATAGGCAGTCAGACAGGGCTAGGCCCTCAAAGGAGCCAGCACAGAGGACCAGATATCTTGTGACCTTGGAAGAGATACACACCTCTTGCTGTAGGCCAGATCTCAAGACAAAAGGCAAAACAAATGCAACCACGCCCTCAGTATAAGCATTAGGGATTAAGGATGGATCATCTTGAGAAGCCAGGAATTACCATCCCCTAATCCATAAGCATGCTTGCTTACTACGTGACTCACTTCCCCATTTGTCCTTGATTTGGTCAATTTCACCTAAATAATTAATCTTACTGGTTGACCATAGTTCTGTCCCACCTCAAGCCCATCTGCCTTGTGAGTTTCCAGTTTTCCCCATCATTGTTTTACTCTATAAAAGTCACTAGAAAAGACCGTCTTTGGCAACCCACTTGGGACCCCTTCTGTCTCTCTCTCAGATGGAAGCTTTCTTTCTCTCAATAAATATTTCTGTTCTTAATCTCTGTTGTTCCTAAAATTCATTCTTTGATTTTAGAGAACATGAACTCACGCCGGACATACAGTAGGTTGGGAGTTTTGTTCCCTTATATCAATAGTTAAATATACATGTCAGATTTGGACACATCTGGAGGGGCCCCACTCCTCACTGTGTGATCACAAACCAACAGTCAACTTCTCTGAGCCTCAACATCTTCTTCTCAAAATGGATATTAGAATACTACATAGAATAGTAACAATATGGTACTTGGCATCCAGGACTTAGTACACGTTAACTAATTTTATTTGATACTTTTCCTTTCTTTATCCTTTGTTAAATACTTTCAGATAACTTCAACCTCAGGAAGCCAGTGTTCTTAAAGACATCTTCCTGAATATGGCCCCACATTGCAGAGGTTACACAACTTTCTCAAAATTACATCACTGATTTGTAAGAAATAAAATCTAAATTTTAAACCCAGATTATGTAGAGGCAAGCTATCTTTTCAGCTCAACAGGCAGCTGATATTTATACACATTCACGACTGACTTGTGCTGTGCAGTTTTAATGACTCTGTGTTTCCTCTGTCCCTTTGTTGGGGATGGGTCTTGACTCTGATATTCCTGTGCTCATCACAGAAACAGTAGTTAGTAGACACTGAATGCTTCAACACTTGAAAACTGAGAAGAGATATTTTCTTTAATTCTGAACAATGACTCACAGAGAAATATTTAAATTGTTCTTATATAGAGGCTAAGGCCAGAGGATCGTTGTGAGTTCAAGGCCAGCCTGGGCTACAAAGTGAGTTCAAGGCCAGCCTGAACTGCATAGTGAGACCCTGTCTTAAAAAATAGAGCCGGGGATTTAACTCAGTGGCCTAAGTGCCTGCCTGGCAGGTTTAAAGATGTGAATTTTATCCCCGGTACCAAAACAAAAACAAAAACAAAAACAAAAAATAAATTGTTCTTATATAAATGTGTTTCACTAGATGAACATGGTGGTACACACGTGTAGTTCTAGCACTCTGGGAGGATAAGGCAGGAAGATTGCAAGTTCAAGCCCAGGTTGGGCAACTTACCAACTTATCCAGACCCTAACTCAAAATAAAAAATAAAAAAAGGACTGGAGCCTGGCATGGTGGCGCATGCCTTTAATCCCAGCACTCAGGAGGCTGAGGTAGGGTGGAGCATTGTGAGTTCGAGGCCAGCTTGGGCTACAACATGAGCAAGGCTGGCCTGAACTACATAGTGCGACCCTGTCTCAAAACACTAGGGCTGGGAGTTTGGCTCCGTGGCTTAAGTGCCAGTCTGGCAGGCGTGAGGTTGTGAGTTTGATCCCTGGTGCAAAAAAAAAAAAAAAGAAAAGAAAAGAAAAGAAGACTGGAGATGAAGCTTAGTGTGTGAAGTCTCTGGGTTCTATTCCCTGTACTAGAAAAAAAAATGTTTCACTGATACCATGATACCAGGGTTCATAAATATTGTAAAAATATAAGAAAAATAATCAAAAATTACATTTTCCAAAGATACGTAGCATTCTAAATTTTATTTTTCTGTAATGTGAGCCAACATCCAGTTTATACAAATATCAGGGACCTGGCCAAGATCCCCAACTGCCTGTATGAGGGGTAAGGCAAGGGATAAAATAAGTAACAGAGGTAAATTTAGTAATGCATAATGGGGGGCTGGGAGGTCAATGCCTCAGGATGGGCAAAGATCCAGATACTCCAAACCAGTCACTATTTATTGGGTGTGTACAGTGCAATGGGTATATACAATGATAGGAGAGGCTAGCAGTAGATTCCAGGTTGGCAGAAGATTCAGAGGTCGATGACACTGTAGGAGATAATTCTGGGATGACTCAAGAGGATGGAGATGATTTTATGCTAAGAAGGATCTTACTTTGCAGTATTCTTTTTCATTTTAGTAGTCTTAGTTTAGTCTTAAGGGATGGGAAAGGATAGCCCATCCCAAGAGATAATGGGAAGTCTCAAAAGGGTGATACCATAATCCCAAACCTCCATTTATCCCCTAGGTAAGTATGCAAAATTAGCCATTGTGAATTTGTGGTCCCAAATACACAAAATTAATTTAGTGACTATTTCTCCCAAAAGGGTTTAAGGATGGGGTGGGGATGTGGCTCAGTGGTAGAACACTTGCCTAACATGTGCCCAGCCCTAGGTTTGATCCTTGGCACCACAAAAACAAAGGAACCAACAACACACATTCAATGACGATGACACCAAATCATGTTAAAATCTCTTGGTTTTAGTTATTCCTCCCCTACAAGAAAAGGGTAATGGAGATTTTTAAAAGTTTAAATTTTATTGTAGTAAAAGATGGAGTTTTAATTTTTAAATAACCTACTTTGCAAAATTACTCACTTTATTCTTTGACAAATTCTGTCACAAGCATAAAATAGGAATTTATTAGCTTTTTATTTTTATATTTTTTATTAGTTTTTTAAAGAATATATTTCACTAAGAATGAATTAAAAGAACAATTGCCTTTTATTTTTCTTTCAGATACGGACCATACTTCCCAAATTAATTTATACTACTAGAGAAAAATTTTAGTTCTGAAATGTTGAAATATGCTTTATTCCACATACTATTTGAAGAATTTCTCACTCAATTCCAGGCATTCATTTCAAAGGAGTCTTTCTTTGGTCACTCAATAATTCAACCAACATTTATTGAGTGTCAGTTATGTCTAGGTACTATGCTCAGTGCAGAGGGACACATTGTGGAAAAGATACATTGCCTACATTCAGCAATCTCCCAACAGACATTTAATGAATTTTATTTTCCTGTTGTATAAAATAAGCAGATATGAAATCCTCTAGGTATCATCAAGTAACCTTGACTTTAAATGTAAGTCTTTTGATGTAATAGACTCCACTATTTACTATATTTATTTTAAAAAAAGCAAAACAGAAAAAAAGGTAGAATACAGAATTTAAAAAAAAAAAGTAAGAAGTCAATACTAGTCAATATACTACATATTGTTATCTTAGAAGTAGTTGCTCAAGTTACTAGATCTAGGCATAAAAAATGATCAGACAAACAATGACAACACAAACTATTCCTTCTGATAAACTAACAGAATTAGTAGTATAGTTATCTATCTTGCGTACTTATACATACATACAGGTATATGTGTATATCTACAAACATATACTCTTCCTTTCTTCCATTTCTCCTATTTACTATATTTAACGTACGATTGAAGATGTCTGTCTGATGTTTTGTTAGTTTCATTTTAATGCATTTTTTGATGTTTTGTTAGTTTCATCTTAATTTTCTGCTCCTAATGAAGCGTTTTTGTCTATCATTCACTCAATAAATATTTGATTGTTAATATGTGTAAAGCAGTATGTTAATTTCTCTAGAGGCTAAAATGAGTGGATTGATGCAAACACGGATGGGAAGAAACAGGGGCTTCAACTGTAACTCTGGGGTCAAAAGAAACCACTATTTAACTGGTTGAATATTTTCTCCCCTCACAGAACTTGCCATCCACCTACTATTGAATATTATCTTTATTCAGAACCCTTTTTCCAGTTTTCTACCCTAAACATGCTTTTTTTTTGGTGCTGAGAATCAAACTCAGGATGTTGCGCTTGCCAGGCAGGCACTGTGCAGCTAAGCTATATCCCTGGCCCTGAACCTGCATTTAAATGGCCACTGTTCTTCAAAGTTCAGCCCCAGTTTGATCCTACTTACTGTCTCTGTTTTCTTTCCAGATTCAGAAATATTCACGCAAACATGAACTGGAGCCAGAGAGGGGTGTAGATGACAGTGACTTATCTTCTATATATATAATCCTATGGCATTTTTACTTTACAATTTGGAGTATATTTGTGCTTTAATTTTTTAGAGAAGTTAAAATTTTAAAGATTATAAAATGCGGGAGGCTGAGGTAGGCGGAGCGTTGTGAGTTCGAGGCCGGTTTGGGCTACAACGCGAGCGCAAGGCCGGCCTGAGCTACATAGTGTGACCCTGCCTCGAAAAAACCAGGGCCGGGAGTTTGGCTCAGTGCCTTAAGCGCCTGCCCTGGCAGGCGCGAGGTTATGAGTTCAATCCCCGGTGCCGCAAAAACAAACAAACAAACAAACAAAAAGATTATAAAATGATACTTTCTGGAGTCAAAGGAAGCTCCTAGCTCCCAAAAGAACTTTTCCCAAAAGAACTTCTCAAGTCTTAACACTCAAAATGGAACAAAGGACCTAGGGAGAGTCCTCCATTCACCACCCACTCACTTCCAGCTTTGCTTTGCTAAAGTGGCTCTTTCTCCCCACATTTGTTCTACAAAGTGTGTGTCCTGTGGCTCTCCCTGAGGAGACGGAAGAACTTGTGTGTGTGGGTACAACATCTTAACTAGGGGTAAGGTTAGGGTGAGGAGGAAGCTGTGAGGTAAAGAAGATAGTTTAAATCTGACCTATGGAAATCTTGTCTCTGAAGGCTTTGGTTATTGGTCATGTCACAGTTTGTATATAGATGCCCTGAAACTAGAACTTGAGTTTTTACTGCCTACCTAATACCTTCAGAAAGCTGGGCTGGAGGGATTTTTTGGGGGGTGTGGGTGGGGTCATTTCATCCCAGTCTTGCGCTTTAAATGTAGTTGTGAGGGATAACTGTTGTTTTTCTGAGGACATACTTTATCTGTCAGAAGAGCAGAAGATTCTTTTATTCTTTAGAGAATTTATGTCTTTCAGGAAACCAATTTTAGATAAATGAATTCAGTTGATTGTTAGCATTCTCTGTTCTCTATATGGCTCTCATACCATACCTGGTAATTGAGGTTTTTTCCTAGAATGGTGGGCAGCAAGGTTCTACCCTCATAATGAAGGACAACCAAATGGGACAGTTGGCCCCCTCTTCATATTTGCTGTGCTTTGTGGGAATTCTTTTACAGCACATTGTAGTATATACCATAATCAAATACAGATGCCTTCTTTGAGTTTCTGCTCCAGTACTGATCCCTTAGACCCCATAGGTCTGTCCAAAATCTTATGCCTAATTTCCTTGAGATTCTGAGGATTAAAAGAGAGAAGTAACATATTCAAATGCCTCTCAGACTGAAGATATTTTTATAGTTTGCAGTTCTGACTACTGTGTTTTTAGCGTCAGTGTACTCTGTTAGTGAAACACATTAGTATTCCATTATTGAAATAATATTTGGTGGCATGCCAAACGTCTTCTGATTTGACAACAAAGTGGGAATAGTAGCCAACCTGCAAGAGTGAACTAGCACCAGTGAAATTCCTCATCGTGGAGATAACTGATTTTATATTGATATTTTCCAGTTTTCAAATTTGTTTTTGCTTTCCCTCCTGAGTAGCATATTGTAATTCTGGATCAGTCTGTGTAATCTTGGTGCTGAGGTAGCTATGTAAACAAGTTGCAAGGCATTATTAGTTTATCAGTAGAAGGATGTCTGGTCCACTGCCAAGATTCATTGATCTGTTTATTACGACCCTACCTAGTACAATTTTAGTGGCAATTTAAAAAATCATCTTAGGGCTTCACTTACAGATGTCCACTGGTTCATTTATTAACCCACATTTAAGGGCTATCTCACTGTATAATCTTACCAGCATTATTATGACAGTTGTTATAATCCACTGCAGCCAGGGAGCAATATCCCAATTATATGTTCTATTGTTTCACTCGTGATATGAGAGCAATACAAATTGTTGATGATAATTATGTTGATTTTCAGCAGTTTGCAAATTAGTAAATTAGTACATTTAGAAATATAAATAAACCCAAAGGCTAATATGTGTGTTGGGGCTAGTTAACAAGTATTTATTGAGTGCTACAGTATGTGTGGTGGACTATAATAGGCACAGTGGTAAAGATACCGGCAACCACGTAAAACAAACAGGAACCTATCCTGATGCAGGTTATAGGTTATGCTAGATAAAGATGAAAATGCCTTACTAATTTAGCTAGTTTTTTTTTTTAGAGCTAATGACCCTGAAACAATGGCATAAAACAATGCATTATCTCCCATAATTCTAGAGATTGGCTGGGCTGTTTAATCAGCCGTTTTCACCTGTGCTCAGTTATGTTGGAGTATCCTTCTGGAGAGTCTCCAGGTTGGAAGGGCTAGGCTCACTCACATGCATGCCAATCAGTGTTGCCCCTTTGTTTGTCTTCCACATGGTCTCTCATCTCGCAGTAGGCTAGACCCTGACACATTCTCAGGGCAATTCTCCAAGAGGGTGAAAGAGGAAACTGTGAGGTCTATTGAGGTCTACCCTCGGAAATTGCCTAATATCATGTCTGCCACATTCTATTGACTGCAACAAGACCTACAGCCAGCTCAGTCACATGGGTGGAGAAACAGACTGTATCTCTTGATGAAAAGAGCAGCAAAATCACATGATGAAGGTGTACTCATACCAAGATGGGTGAGATTTGTGCCATATTTTGTAACCTACTACACTTATGTGAAAATTAGTTCTTCACAAGGGTTATTTTTAACTTAAAAATTTTTACTCTATTATTATAGATGATTAAATTGGATCAAACCCCAGCTTTTTTCATACCTGAAGTTTATATATGTTACTTTTCATATGTCAATTTAAGTTCTTCAAACAGTGAAGAATTGGTTTACATGATTTTCATGTCAAAATATTTGGTTGAGTCTTCAGAAAACAGTGGTCTATTATTTGAATTAATATTTAGTTAAACAATAATGAACTGCTGTTTATGTTTTTCAAATTGCTAGAGGGAGATAATTGTAGAACCCTAGAAACAAGAGTAACTAATTAACTTTGATTTCTCAGGGTTAAAATTCATTTATCAGAAGTTGCTTTTAATTTTTTGAGCCTGAAGGCACTGTCTCCTTTAAAGATTTAAAGAATATTTTCTAATAAAAATAATGAAGTGTAAAATAATATTAGATTAGTCTAGCAAATAAGTTATTAATTGTATGGCAATTTAGATGCAATTTGTATGAAGAATAAATTTATTTATATTATTTTCTGTAAATAAAACACTATTCACCAATTAAAACACTGGGCTTTCACATGGAAGTCCTCTGGAAATGAGTCTTTTCAGAATTACGTTGACCATGTAATTTATGATTTAAGCCATTTTAAGAACTGATTGCTCATTCCCATGATTCAAACTCCAGTGACACAAACGAGTGTATCTAGTCAAAAGTCCGATCCATTTCTCCCTCTCTGACAGTTGATTTTATCAATTTCTTAAGTGTTCTTTTTGACATATTTTGACCACAGACATGGAGCTATTCCCTATCTCTTCCAATTTTACACAAAAGATAGCATACTCTATGTTGTTCTTCAGCTTGCTTTTCCCATTGCTATATGTTACTCAACTTCAGTATTTAGAGAGATTTTTCAGTCTTTTTTAGAGCCACATAGTATTCTATGGTATTTCATGAGTAATGGCGTATTTAATCAGCATTGAATGGACTTGGGCTATTTTCTATATTTTGCCATTAGAAACAAAGTTACAGTGAATAACTATGCCACTTTCCTCCAAACAATATAGAATTTCTTAGAAGTTCAAAGGATATATACATTTATAATTCTGGAAAGTACTGCCAAACTGCCTTCCCTTGCCGCTAAACAAATTTACAACTCTAACAGTAATGTGTGAGCATACCTGTTCTCTACACTTTGGGCTGATATTTTTGAAATGGCAATTATTGATTGTAACAATTATTATAAACTGGTACTCTATAATACCTTAAAGAAGAAAAATACCTTACCATACTCCAAGTTTACACAACAGGGAATTAGGTTTTATTATACTATTCTTGGTAATGACCTGGATACACAAATGTTTTACATAAATTGCCTAATGTCATGTAGCAAACTAAGCCTTAAAATGGGAACATAGTTCAGTTCATGGGAAGGCCTGTGATGAACTGCCTAGGCTTAGCCTTGGAATTATCTATGGTAAAGCAACCCATATCATATTTGAGCAGAAAGTCGCCATACACTTGTCTTCTCCCATTTTATTCTGTATACTCAACACTGAGCACCTATCATGGGCCAGCTAGTGTTTTCTAGGTGCCTGGAAAAGCATTTAACAAAACCAAAATTCTACACTGGTAGAGCATACATTCTCCCAGGGAATGATAAATAAATAAACCTTTAGTATCAGGAGGCATACGTGCTAATAGGAAAAAGAAAGCAGTCTAGGGTGGCAGAAAAAAAATGTTACTTTGAAGAATTTGGTTAACAAGCCACCTCCTCTTTTACTTATAAGGAATTAAATGTCCGTCCCTTTCTTTCTCCCAAATTTCCACCTCATGACTTCCTGATGAATATAATATTCTTTGTCTTTCCATACTTTGGATATTGCTGGGTGTGGTGGTGCAAGTCTGTAATCCCAGCACTTGGAAGGCTGAGGCAGGAGGAACGCCATGAGTTCAATGCCAGCGTGGGCTACATAGTGAGCTCAAAGCTAGCCTGATCTACATAGTGAGACCATGTCTCAAAAAAACAAACAAATGAACAAACAAACAAGTACATTGGACATATGAGATAATAGCTAGTAAGAATAGCTAGTATTTACTGAGTTCTTACTATGTGCTATGCAATATGCACAGTGCTAAATTGCTTTCTTGAAATTATACATTGTCACAATAGCCCTATGAGGTAGGCATTATTGTTGTCACAATTTTCCAGAAGAGGAAATCATGACACAGAAAAGTTAAGTAATATGTGACCACTATATTATCACCCTATTAGTAAGACATCAAGTCAGATTTGAACCCAAGTAATCTGATTCACAAGCAAATACTCTTAATCTGCATGCCCAAATTCTCATAATTTCTTTTTTACACTTCATGCAAAATTTGATTCCTTTAAAAACTGAAATAAAATTCACATACTGCAAGTTTCATCCCTTTAAAGTTTACAGGTTAGTGATTTTTTGTATATTCACAAAATTTTTCAAGCACTACCACCAATTCAAGAACTAAGATACTATCAATTTCTTTTCACCATCCCCAAAAGAAATCTATACCTTTTAATATTTTCTCCTTCCTTTTGTCCTCAGCTCCTGGCAACTACTAATGTATTTTTATCTCTAAAGATTTGCTCATCTTGTATATTTCATATAATTAGAATCATATAATATGTGCCCTTCTATGTCTTTCAGTTAGCATGGTAATTTAAAATTTACCTTTATGGTGTCCTGTATCAGTAATTTGTTCCTTTTCATGGCTAAATAATATTCCATTGGGTAGACACACCACCTTTTATTTATTTATTCATCAGTTGATGGACATTGGGATTATTTCTACATTTTGGATATAATGAATAAAGAGCCTTGAATATTCCTATGCAACCTGTTTTGTGGGCATACATTTTTAATTCGCTTGAATAAAATATATACAAAGTGGACTTTAACTTTTTAAAGAACTGTTTTGTAAAATGTCTTCACCCTTCACTGGTGATATATCAGGGTATTGATTTCCTTGCCAATGCTTATTTTTATCTGCTCTTTGGTTACAACCATACTGCTGCATATGAAGTGGTATCTTGATATAATTTTTAAGATTTTTCATTGTGGTAAAATACACATAAATTTTACCATCTATATTATTTTCAAGTGTATTGTTCAGTGACAAGTAAACTCACACTGTGGTACCAACAGCACTATTGTTCATCCACAGAACTCTTTACAATAACCTTCCATTTTCCCTCTCTCTAGCCCCTAATAACCACTTTTTTACATTCCATCTGTATGAGTTTGACAAGCATAAGCACATCATCAAAGTAAAATCACATAGTTTTAGTCCTTTTGTGATTGGCTTATTTCATGTAGCATAATGTTCTAAGGGTTCATCCACATTGCAGTATGTCTAATGGTGTTCATGTGCTCAAAGGTCACTTGTACATCTTTTTTTGGAAAAATGTTTATTCGAATCCTTTCTTTGATTACTGTGGTATAAATACTGTATGTCCCCTAGAATTCATGTGTTAGTGGCTTACCCATGTAGTTTCAGCTACTTTGCATGGGATTAGAGTCTTTATAAAAGGCCTTGAGAGAGTAGGTTTGTTCACTTCTCCTTTTCTGCCATGTGAAGACACCCCATTTCTCTCTCTTTTTCTTTTTTTTCTTTTTTTTTTTTTTTACGGTACCAGGGATTGAACTCACAGCCTCACGCCTGTCAGACAGGCGCTTAAGCCACTGAGCCAAACTCCCGGCCCCAGTTTTTTGAGGCAGGGTCGCACTATGTAGCTCAGGATGGCCTTGCGTTCACGTTGTAGCCCAAGCTGGCCTCGAACTCACAACGCTCCTCCTACCTCAGCCTCCAGAGTGCTGGGATTAAAGGCGTGCGCCACCATGCCTGGCTTTCTCTCTTTTCTTTGCCTTTCTGTTTCTTCTACTATAGGAGTATAAAGCAAGGAGACTTTTACGACTCTGAGTTCCAAGGCTTCCTTGGGCTTCCCATCCTTCAAAACCATAAAAATAAATCTTTTGTTCTTTATAAATTACCTCGTCTGTAATTTTGTTATGGCAGCACAAACAGACCAAGGCATTGTCTATAATTTACTAATTACTGTGGATCAAAGTCCACTCCTTGGATTGCCTGAGACATATCTCTAGTTATTTTCTCTTATTTTTTCCCCTATACAACAAGGTATATCACTTGATTGCAACCTATGGGCTAACAGAGACTGGGTAATAACTGCTGTTCATAATAATGGAAATTCTTCTTCTTCTTTTTTTTTTTTTTTTTTTTGTGGCACCAGGGATCAAACTCACAACCTCACACCTGCCAGGCAGGCGCTTAAGCCACTGAGCCAAACTCTGGCCCTAGTTTTTTGAGATAGGGCTGCACTATGTAGTTTGGGCCAGCTTTGCACTCATGTTGTAGCCCAAAGCTACCATGAACTCACAAAGCTCCTCCTACCTCACTTCCCAAGTGCTGGGATTAAAGGCGTGTGCAAACACGCCCGGCTAGTAATGAAAATTCTTAATCCTGATGTGTCTTCTGGCCTAATAAAGAAAGATGTCAACTATGATAATTACAAATACAAATAATTTTAGAAATTATGTATATTAAAATTAGTCCGAGTCTTAAAAATTGATTATGGCCGGGCGTGGTGGCGCACGCCTTTAATTCCAGCACTCGGGAGGCTGAGGTAGGCGGAGCGTTGTGAGTTCGAGGCCGGCTTGGGCTACAACGCGAGCGCAAGGCCAGCCTGAGCTACATAGTGCCACCCTGCCTCAAAAAAAAAAAACAAAAAAAAAA
>RJWM01021255.1:0-35563 GCA_004363535.1 Dasyprocta punctata | reverse complement strand
TCCCAGCGCCTGAGCCTCTCATGCACTGAGTCACAGTTCTTTTGAGCTGCTGATTGACAGTTCCTGAACATGCTTTTTATGAAGCCTATCGTTTGCGAGTGGCCATAATTTGAGTGCTTTAAAAATGTAAGTAGAAGATACGTGTGCTGTGCCCAAGAAACAGGAAATGGCAGCATTTGACTTGGCAGCAAGTATTCTATGTGCTGGAGAGGTGTGATTAATCTGAGTCCCAGTCAGTGGCTCTGGTAGTGGTTTGTGCAACGCCAGTGCAGGCAGTGGAGAGCACGGGAAAGCTGTTTTCTTCGCCTCTGGTCTTTGTGGACTGTGTGGCGTGAGATGGCCGCTCTCCTGAAAAGACCCACTGGTGCTCATGCTGGCCGGGTTCCCCTGAGCTCGGTTAGGTGTCTGATTTCCCAGGAACTGGCATAGCCCGGGCTCGGGCGGGATCAGGAAACTCAAAACCTCAAGCCCGTGCAGTTAGCGTGACTATAGTTCACGCATACGCCCACATAGGCTTCATGTGTGTTAGGAAATGTTTGCATGTAGATAGGAAGACGCACGTTGGATTTCCTAAAAATACTCCACAGACTTTGCATGTTACATTATGACCTTTTCCTGCAGGGCTAAGCTCCTCTTCGAAAGCAAGATTAAGGTGCCAAGGAGAGCCGGGTCTCGCTCTTGCGCAGGTGTGGCGTGGAAGCCACGTGTGGGAAGCTCACCTCACGTCGCGTGTTTCCCGGACCGGGGCCGGAGTCCAGAGCCTCGGCCCTGGGGCTGCCGTCCGCTCACGTGCTCTGAGGCACGATGCCGTGGCCTCATCACAGTGTTCCGGGTTCGCATCCTTGAAGTCAGGATTGAGAAAAAGCCACCGGGGTGGATTTTCCTTCCTGTTCTCTCTCTCCCCCGCTCTCTTCTTTCCTTTCTTAGGCCTAACTCATGTAACACCAGAGTCTCTCTTAATGTGTGTGACTCAGTGTGTTTTTAGTGTCCTCCCGGTGGAACCGTGAGTGCCGTCTGATTCCGTAATCTTTTCATGAGCAGTGGCTCCCCATTGCCATGCCCCCAACGACCACTCGTCTGTGCACACATTTGCCGATTTTCATTTCGTATAAATGAAGTTACGCACTATGTAGCCTTTTGTGTGTCAAATTTTTAAACTGAACAAGTATTTTCAAGTTTATCAGTAGTGCAGCATATATCAATACTTCTTTTTATGACGAAATATTTTATGGCGTGTACAAAGCACATTTATTCACTCACCAACTGATAAACATTTGGGTTATTCATGTTCATTGGCTGTTATAAATAATGCCATAAACGTGTGTGTAAGTCCATGTGTCAATATCTTACCTTTTCTTAGGAGTATGTTTGAAAGTGGAATTACTGGAACATGTGGCAACTCTGTGTTTAACTTCTCGAGGAGGCTAGCCATCTGCGGCATCTTACAGTTCCCCTGCTGCGCTGGAGAGTTTGTTTCTTCCTGTCTTTGCCAGTGCTTGTCACTGACTTACACTTCCAGGGGAGCTGTCCTGGTGAGGCTGCGGCGGAATCACACTGTGCTTTTGCTTTGCCATTAGTTCCCTGGTGACCTGTGACACGGAACAGATGTGTAGACGCATGTGGGCCATTTGCGCATCCTCTTTGGACAAGTATCTGTTCAAACGCTTTGCCTATTTTTAATTGTGTTGTCATTTTATTACTAAGTTTAATATTCTTAATGTAGTCCAGATATAAGTCCCTTATCAGACATAGGATTTACGAACGTTTTTCTTACATTCTAAACATATCTTTTCATGTCTTGACCGTGACCCTTGAAGCCCAGATTGGTCTCAAACTCTTGGCAATCCTCCTGCCTCAGTCTCCCGAGTGCTGGGATTACAGGCATGTGCCACCATGCCCAATCTTATTTTTTGATGGGAG
This sequence comes from Dasyprocta punctata, assembly GCA_004363535.1. NCBI lineage: Eukaryota > Metazoa > Chordata > Mammalia > Rodentia > Dasyproctidae > Dasyprocta > Dasyprocta punctata. Next base: position 33,643 of record RJWM01021255.1, on the reverse strand, counting down.
TGTAAGGAGAATAGTTTTCTTAATTTTATTTTTGAATTGTTTCATTGCTAGTTTGTAAACTTACATTTGATTTTTATATCTTGATATATAGTAGAACTAGAATGCCTTTCCTCTGAACTAATTTATTCTAATTTTTTTAAGTAGATTCCTTAGGATTTTCTATATCCTATTTTCTATATTCTTTCAGTATCATGTCATTCGCAAAGAGAGTTTTACATCTTCCTTTCCAATTTGCATACCTTTTATGTCTTTTTCTTGTGTTGCTTTCCTGGAAGAAGCCCTCAGGACAATGTTGAATAGAAGTGGCGAGACATCTCATTTTATTCCTCTAAGGGGAAAGCTTTCATAATCATAACCATGAATGATGTTAGCTATGGATTTTTTTCTTTGTAGATGCTCTTTATAAGGTTAAAAAAGTCCTCTCCTGTTCCTAGTTTATTGAGTAGTTTTTTTTTTTTTTATCATGAATGGGTATTGGATTTTGCAAAAAAAACTCATTTTCTGCCTCTATTGAGTTAATGGTGTGGTACTTGTTTTATTCACTAATATGGCTATGACACTGATTTTCAGCTATTGAACCAACTCCAGCTGCACTCCTGGTATAAATCTCTTGATGGTGGTGTAGACCCTTTTGTCTGAAATGGCTACCATGTTATTCAGGATTTGGGGGTCCATGCTCGTAAGGAATTTTAGTCTGTAGTTGTCTTGTGATGTCTTTGAACGATGAGGGTATCGGGAACACTGGCCTCTTAGAGTGATTTAGGAAGTGTTCCCTTCTCTGTTTCTAGAATCATCTGGATAGGATTCGTGCTTATTGTGCTTTAAGCATTTGGATGAGAAGTCCTCCGGAAGCCATCTGGACCGTTCTTGTCTGTGTTGGAAATGCTTTGGTTACTAACTCAGCTTCTCATCACAGCTCTGTGCAGATTTTCTGTTCCCTTTTGAGTCAGCTTCACTAGTTCATGTACTTTATAGGAATTTTCCTGTTCAGTGTGACTCAGTGATGGTGAACTTTCAGCGACTGAATGCCCAAACTGCAACCCGGAGCTCACTCCCTTATCCCAAAGCGCCGACGCTGCAGTCAAACGTAGGCGCTCAGCTGCGGAGGCAGCGCCGGGCGAGGCGGCTGCTGCGCTGACAGAGGCTCTGTGTGCCCGCTGCAGCACGCGTGCCGTAGGCTCCTCACCACTGAGCTCTGTTATCTAATTGTTCACGTAGAATTCTGCATAGTTTCCTTTTTACACAAACCCATTTTACACATTCTTTTTTTCCAGTACCAGGAATTGAACTCATAACCTTGCACTTGCCAGGCAGGTGCTGTGCTGCTGAACTGTATCCCCAGCCTCCATTTTACACATTCTTGATGTTAATATTCCGGTCCTTTTTTTCTCTTCTTTGGCCTAGTTGGGTTTATACATTTTATTAATCTTTTTTCAAAACTAACTTTTCATTTTATTTTGACCTTATACTTTATTTCATTTTTTGCATTGTAGTGTTTATTATATGCTTACTTTTGTTTGCATGTGGGTATCTGCTCTTACTTTTCTGATTTTGTAGCGTGGCGTGTTAAGTTATTGCTGTGTGACCTTTCTTCCTTGAAATGTAGGCTTTTGCAGCTGTTCATTTTCCTCTAAGTAGTGCCTCAGCAGCATCCCACACTTTTTAGTGTGTTTTGTGGCAAAGAGTTCACATAGCCAGCTGAGCCGCTGTCCTTGGGCAGGACTGACGGAAGGCTGAGTGGTGGCCGGTGTTTGTGAAGCTCGGTTTTGGGAGGTTTGCACTATTCCCGTTCTAACAAGAGTTATCTTGAACTGTTTGTATAAAAACATAGTTCATGCTGAACATCCGCTTTCCTCTCTGCAGTATGGACGCGAGTATTTGCCTGGTGAGCGTGGCACTCGGCACACTGCCAGTAGACACCTTTAGACTCCCATCATCACTCATGTTCTCCCATCGCTGGGGAGATCATGCGTCCGTGTGAGCCCACTGGGAGAGGACTCTTGGAGGGAGAGGATGCTGTCTTTCGGTCTTCGCTCTGCACTGTTCTCTTTACTGCTTGTGCTGGGCATCCTGTTGCTGTGATAAGTCAGAGCCATGTGTGTGATCATGTGCAATGGCAAATTGGCTAGTGGTCAGTTTGTGAACCAAATCAGCATGGTTCTGGTGTGGCAGGCCCACCTGAGGGTTGTTGCCGACAGCGTATAAGGAGAACTGGGGGAGAACTGGTGTGCTGTTGGTTCTCCTGGAGAAGCTGGTCACGCTGGTTTTCCTGATGTGAACTTGGGTGTTCTCATCATCAGAGGAGCTCAGATCCTTGCTGTCACTGAGGATTGCTGCTGTTCCTTTTGGGGGAGCTCTGGTCCTTACCTTGAGTGTCACTTCCTGACTCCAGTGCAGAGCCTTAGCCCACAGGTACAGATCCTTCACCCTGCTGGTGCAGACTTTCTAGCTTCCACCGCTGACCTTTGGGCCTTCCCAGTGCAGATCCTTGATACAGACCCTCATGAGACATTGATCTGGGCTCTAGGTCTTCAGCTGGACTCGTGCAGGACATTGCTGTGGGATCCAAGCCCTCCAAGGACTCTTTGGGTCTCTAGTGCATGGGCAGATCTCCTGCACTCGTCTGCATTTGACTCTAAAGGTGAATATTATAAAATAACCCTGTAAGTTGTGTGCCCTGTGTTAAATCTCGTCCCCCGTGAACCCTGACTGCAACATGTTCTGAGGCCTGTGAGTCTCCCTAGAGAATCGCCAGACCCAGCAGTGGTCCTGGGGAGCTCTCTCTCACACTGGGGCTTTCTTTTGTTTTTTCTTTGGCAGGGGGTGGGGGTGGGGGGAGGGGTACCAGGAATTGAACTCTGGGGCTTTTGTTCTTCTCAAAATATCTTTTAATTTCCCTTGTGACTTTTTCTTCAACTCTTCGTTTTTGTTGGTATTTGCAGCACTCACATCACCAATCCCAGTGCTAGACAACAAACCAATTACAAATGCCAGACTCAGCCCAGTCCAAATTACATGAGGCCTTGAGGATACACAGAATCAAACCCATACATCCCACCCCTGGCCCCCCAAGGACTCAGGTATATGCTTTATACAAAAGACATTTAGTCCCTCTCCAAGAGTTGCCAAAGTCCTAACAGTTTCAGCATTGCTGAAAAGTCCAAGTCCCAAAGCTCTTCCAAGATCTATGGCAAACTCTTAACTGTAATCCCCTGTACAAATGAAAACAAGGTTAAGCACTTCCAACATGTAAAGGCACAAGATAAACATTACCATTCCAAAAGTTACAAATGGGAATACAAAGCATTGGAACCAAAGCAAGTCCACAATCCAGCAGGGCAAACATTAAGTCCTGGAGTTCTATGCTCAGCATCTGAAGCAATCTGGTTGCAGGCTTGAGTGATTCCACCCACCACGGCATGTCCAAGGGTTTTCCATTGCACCCTTGGCTTCACCCTTACATCTTTACATATTGTCCTCTGAAAGCATGACAGAAGCTGCACATTTTCCTTGCACTCAAAACCAGTGCCACATGGATGCCACCAAGGTCCACTGCCAGCTGGAGCAGTAGCCAGGCTTTCCTCTCTCTTGTCTGTAGGGGTCGAGTGCCTGGATCACTGAGCTCTCTGATTGTGAGGAAAAGCTTCTTTATGCTGCCCCCATTTTGAAACCTGGTGTAGCCTCGGTTGCCACTTTGGAACATGGCACTCTGCGGCTTTTTCCTCTGAGCAAACTCTTTCACCTTTGCCAGCTTGAGGCTACAAAGGATGGAAGCCCACTGCTACTCTCGATGGCCCCAGGCCATCTTTTTTATTCCTTTGTTCTTTCTCAGTAATTGAGGTCTTAGCTCTATCTTTACAGTACACAGCTTTCTGGCCAAACTCACAATGTTTTAAATCACCATGCCGGGCTCTTCGCTCTTGATTTGCAGCATAAATCTGACTAAAAGCCCCCAACAATAGCCAGGCCACCATTTCAACATTTGGCTGCCTAGAAATTTCTTTTGCCAGACTAATCAATTTATCATCCTTAATCTCAGTCTCAGGCAAAGTCTGTGGGCACAGGCAGAATGCAGACAAACTTTCTGCCAAGCTGTAACACACATCATGTGGAGTCCACCAACCAATGCAGTCCTTCCCACCAGAAACCTCCCGAGCCTGGTCTTTACTGGCAGGCTTTTTAACAACCTTCTGGTTTTCTGAGCTCTGACCAGAATCTCCCATACGAAACAGCCTAAGCTGTTCCAGTGCCACTCTTTCAGGCGACATCTCTGAACCTTTCCAAACTCTTCCCACAAGCCATTTCCAAAGGCTTTTGAACCATATCATCAGGTTTATTCACAGTAACAACCTCAATCCTCTGATACCAAATTCTGTTTTAGTTACTTTTCACTCGTTGCTGGGACAAAATACCTGACACCCAAAATTAGGGAAAGAAAGATTTATTTCTTACAGTTCTCAGAGGTCTCAGTCCATACTTAGTTGGCTCCAAGGCAGCGTGGTATGGTGGGGCCACCATTCATGGTGGCCACCAAACAGCAAGGTGAACCAGCAAGAGAGAGTGAGACACATATTCCTCTCACCCTTACTCTGTATATCAGCTCCACCCCTGGGTGGGTGCAGCACTCACATTGCCAATCCCAGCACTAGACAACTAAACAATCAAATGCCGGACTCAGCCCTGTCCAAATTACATGAGGCCTTGGGGGGACACAGATCAAACCAGTGTGTGTGGTTTTATTCATTCTACCCATTCTGCCTTTGGATTTGGGTGTATAATCATTCACATTTAATGTAATCATTGCAAAGGTAGGATTTGTGTCTGCCAGTTTGCTGTGTGTTGTCTTCAGGTCATGCCTTTTTTTGCTCTCTTTCCCGTTACTGTCTTTTTTGGGTTTAGTATCTTCTGGTGTACTATTTAAATATTTTTGTCATGTCTTTTGTTATACATTACTTGAGCTGGGTGTGGTGGTGCGTGCATTTAATCCCAGCACTCGGGAGGCAGAGGTAGGTGGAATGTTGTGAGTTTGAGGCTGGCTTGGGCTACAAAGTGAGCAAGGCTGACCTGAACTACATAGTGCAACCCTGCCTTGAAAAAAGTAGGGCTTTGAGTTTGGCTTAGTGGCTTACATGCCTGCTTGGCAGGTGCAAAGTTGTGAGTTCGATCCCTGGTACTGACAAAAAAAAAAAAAAAGTATATTACTTGATTTCTTGACTTATAAAATCCATTTTTTTATTAATGTCAAATTGTGGGAGACAACTTGAGCAGGTCCCCTTGAACACAGAACAGTTGCTGCAACTTTGATTATATCGAGACTTATTTCCTTATGTTGATATATACAGAGCTCACTATGGTATTTCCTTCTCTCTTCAACTGGCCCTAAGCATTGCAAATAACGCTAGCTGAGGTACTGGTATGTCATCTCTAAAGCCATCCGACAGTGTCCTGTTTCCTCCCATAGTGATCTCTGTAAAATATACAGGCACAGCGGGATGGCAGAGCCAGTGAGCTCCAGGAATGTCAACTGGGTACGAGCCTCGAGAAAGAGGTTATGAGTCCCCAGGGCATAAAAGTTTACATATCAGAAGCAGGTACTGGTATGTAGTCTTTAAAGCCATCAGACAGTGTCCTGTTTCCTCCCAAAGTGACCTTTGTAAAATATATAAAGCACAGAGAGATGGCAGAGCCAGTGAGCTCCAGCAATGTCGACTGGGTATGAGCCTCAAGAAAGAGGCTGTGAGTTCCCAGGGCATAAAGTTTGCATATCAGAAACTGAAGCAGCAGCCTCCTAAAACAATTCAGTTGCTGTCTTGATTGGGTTATGCAAATAGATCCCTCTGAATATCCTTATCTCTGCATTTTGCAGAGATGCTTTTCTCACTACCTTGCCAGCCAGCTCAAGTTACTCACGTAGTTCCTGTAGTTCCCGCCATTCTCACTGTCACTCATCCTCAAGCAACCCCCTTGCTTTACTAGTTAATAAATTCTGGGAGAGGCCTAAGATCAAGGCCTTTGTCCACATGTCCTCACGAGGATTGGACTCAGGACCCCTTGGCTGCCCTTAACCTTAAACATGTCTCGGAGTCTACTCTCCTCGTGGGTCACATTGGAGGTGGTAGATTGGAATTAACTTGCTGGGATCCCAATAACGTCTCAGTGGAATTATAAGTATAACTTCTTGGATTGTGAGGAAGACTAGAAAAAGGATTACAATACTTGGATTATCATACTCAATATTTGGGATTACAATACCAAATTGACCTCAACATAGTACAATATTTTTGCTGTTATGTAGCTTTGTACCTTCTCCCATAGAAATTACATCTTTATGCATCGTAGTGCCATCAGAATAGCTTTATAATTATTCCTTTATGAAGAAAAAGAAGTTACAAATGAAATATATACTCACCCTGTCTATGTATTTAGCTGCCTTTCTCAGTGCTTTTCATTTGATGTGAATTTGAATTACTCCCTAGTCTTTTCATTTTAACCTGAAGGACTCCCTATAAGTATTTCTTGTAGGACAGGTTCCCTAGAGACAAATTCTTGGTTTCTGTGTCTTGGAACGTTTGAATTTTTCCTTCCTTCTTGAAGGATAATTGTCTAGAGAGAGGGTGGTTGGTTGACAGTCTGTTTCCACTAGCAGTTTGTACAAATCATGCCGCAGCCTTTGGTCTGAGTAGTTTCTTGTGAAAACTGGCTACCACCCAGAATCCCTTGCACATAATCTTTCTGCTTCCAAGATCCTCCATTTGTCTTTGACAATTCGTGGCACGTCTGAGCGTGCCTCTCTGAGTCTGTCCTGCTACACTGAGCTTTTTGACTCTGTCAGTTCATGTCTTCTGTCCCATTTGGAAACCTTTTGGCTGTTATCTTTTCCAGTAACCTTTCTGCCACTCTCTTTCCTCTCCCCGCAGGCTCCTGTCCTGCGTATGTTGGTTATTTAAGCTCCCACAGGTCCCTGATACTCTTTGTTTCCCTTTGATCTTTTTTCTCTCTATTCCAGATTTGACCATTTCCAATGATAAGTCTTCAAGTTTACTTGTTCTTTCCTCTACCATCTTTAATCTGCTTTTGAGACAATCTAGTGCATTTTTCATTACAATTATTATGTTTTCAATTTTAGAATTGTTCTTTGGTTCTTTTCTGTTTTCTCCCCAGTTTCTTTATGTTGATAGTTGTTTAATCAGGTATCATTCTTACACTTGAATTCTTTTAACATTTTGAATAGTTAATCTAAAATATTTTCTAGTAATTTCAACATCTGGGCATTCTCAGTAGTTTCTTTGCTGTCTAGTAATGTTTTGTTAAATAATGGACCTTTAAAATAATATGTAACATAAATATAAAAATTATAAAATGTAATACAGCATCTCTCGAAATTAAGCCCTTCTTCCTTCAACCCAGGTCTAGGGTTGTTATTTGTTGTTGCTGATATTTATTTATTCAGTTTCCTAATTCTGTATCCTTTGTTAAGCACAGCCACTGACATCTGTTTGTTTCACATGGTGGTCAGCTCATGATCAGACTATAACTTCCTTGGAGCAGGACGTCTCCAGCGCTTGCTGACGGGGCTGTGTATGTACGTAGGATGCTGCCAGGGGCTTGGCAGGCAGTTGACAGCGCCACCTTAACCTTCACTGGCTCCTGGGCAGATCCTCAAGGTCAGCCAGAGGTGAGAGCTGGAGCCTCCTGAGCCCTTCCTCCAGCCTGCATGGTGGCGCCATGCACGTGCCGGTGGCTTCTGGACTCCTGGCACGCGATGCCCTTAGACTTTCTGGCCCCAGACACAAGGGGCAGATCTCTGTAAGCCCCCAGCTGTGGTGTCCTGCTGGAGCACTACGAAGTGGACTAGGACACATGGTAACAATGACTGTGCGGGTGCTCGTCTCCAAGGTATATGAGACACTGGGAAGGGGCAGTGGACCAGGGCAAGCTAAAATGCCACAGTGCTTTGTGTTCTACTGCGAGCCCACCATTTTCTGAATAAACGCTTCTTGGATTATGACAAGCTTTTGGCTAATTTCCGAAGTCCTGAAAAAGCTTTGACAGTTTTGCTGGTGTCCTCATCACTTTTACCTAGAAGCAGAATTTTGGAGGTTTTCACGGTGCTGTGTCACCCACGTGTTCCCGTCCCAGCCTGACTCCAGTGCAGCCATGCGCATGCGCTGGCTGCTGCGGTAACCGCCATGTGCAAGCTGGCTCTGACTTCCGGCGAGTCACAGCTGGCGTTCATCGAGTTATTATCGCAGTAGTTCCTACGCCTCATTTCCCGTATGAGAAGCTGAGCTGCAGTCAAAGCGTGCACTGTCTTATAAATGTCTGCTCCGAAGACGGCTCAGGAGCCGGAGTGCGCGGCTCTCGCAGGCCTCCCTGGCCGTCGGGGGTTGGATGGTCTGTGAGGAGCTGTACGCACGCAGCACCCAGGGGCTGCAGCCTAAAGCAAAGCGAATCAGCCAGTAAGCGCGGCATTCAGAGGCTAATCACTGCTCTTCCGGCATTTATTAGTGCTTCGCGTTTTAGAAAAGCCTTTCCTGCCAGACTATTAAACTCGGGCACTGCTGCGCTTTCCATGACGAAGGCACTGGTTATTAATTTGAACTTGTCAGACTTGAACAGGGGGAATCCAGGTGCAGTAAACATTTGCTGCTTACGGAATCTAAGAGACTTTTTCTCAAAAAAAATAAAAAAGGTAAAATAAGATAAACGTTGATGCTTCATTATTTCTAATATGTCTTCAGGAATATTCTAGCTGGCTAGTGAACTGTCCTGCTGGCTCTTGGCTAGGGTGGAGAAGCAGTCGCAGGCCAGGGTGTGACTGAAAACAAGCCCCCTCCACCCTGCCCACTCGGGAGGCAGAGGACGTGGGTGAGTCATCTCACCGCCCGCTGCCGCTCCCGGCTTGGTAAACACAGTGCCCATTGTTACCAAGGCTAATTACCAGTCTCTCCAGGAGAGCAAGAGTTGATGTTGCTGCTGCAAAAACAGTTTATGCTACACAAGCTTCTTATTCATGTAATAATTGCAGCGTATTTGTCTTAAGTGTTTCGCAAGTGTTCTCTTCGGATAACACTGGTTAGATTAAGTAAGTCTCTCACTAACATTTATTGCTCAAGAACATCAAACACAGTGGTCGAGATTTCCGTGCATGTCTTCAGCTTCCAGTTCTAACCTTTTGCTTTTCTTTCCTGTGAGACAGTGTCTGTTGTTTCTAACACAAATGCCAGACACTCCTTAAGCACCGTTTCAATGTCACTGCTAAACAGTGGTCTTTATGATGGTGAGGGGGAAGACATCCGAGCCGGCCACAGCAATGCCGGGAGACGGGACAGCGCGGAACCTCCCTCCGGGAACCGAGGGAACGGAGACTTCTGTCCGTCCCGACCCTCCAACCTGATGACTGGCAGCGGGCCAGTGCTGGCAAGCAGCAGGCGTCACATGGCTCCAGTTCTGCTTTGCAGAAGGTCAGCGGGAAGCACAAACCCTGGCGGCGTACTGGGATCCCACAACACGTGCTTCGGGCGCACTGCGCAGTGCTGCGCCCTGATTAACGACTGCTTGCACAAGAAGTTTCTCCTTACCCGACTGCAGGCGTCCTGGAAATGATTAACACAGTGACATAATTCTGCTTGTCCAAAGATGTAGAGCCAGGCCCTGCCGCGGAATGAAGTGCTTCAGAAATAGCTGAGTGTGTTTCTGCCTTCTCAACGTGATGGAGAGCTGTTCTGGAGCAGCTGGGTGAGACAGAAAAGCCTGTTTGGGGTTACGTTTTTAAGAGCGGGATTGTCCTATGAGGCTGGCTCCTGTGAAAGCTCCCTTCCGCGTACTGATGCTACGGTCCACACATTCTAGTTTGCTATGGAAGGTGCTGGGCGGGTTTTACAGTGCCCCTCCCGACACGGGCATCGCATTCCCACACAGCGGGAAGCTACATGACGACTGAGGGCAGTGAGTGAGAGTACAGGACAGCGCTGTATTTGGGGAGACGGCTGAACCTCAGCAGTGTGGTGCAGCCTCACGCACTGAGTGCTTCCGGACCCTCTGCTGCAGTGGTGGGTGGCGGGATGGCGGACCCGGCGTGTCTGGGCTGCAGGGCGCCTCCACGGCCCATCACAGGCAGCCTGTGTGCGCTCTGTGCTCTAAGCCCGGCCCTGTGGGTCGGCTCCACCCAACGGCAGCAGACAGCCCTGTGCTCACGGCCAGGAAGCAGGGGTGCAGTCCTCACTCGGTTCCAGCTCAGACCTTGGCCAGGCAGCGAGGCCTCTGACGGACCTCGTTAAGATCACAGGTCCCCCAGTGGCTGAGAAGGCGGGCGCGGAAGAGAAGGGGTGCTGCCTGCCGCCAAGGCCCGAGACGCCCCACTGGGGCTGGCCTGCGCCTGGCTCGGTGAGCCAGCTACCCCAGAGGTAGCGAAGTCAGGGGCGGCCTCCGCAGGGGACACGCACACCGGGCACAGCCCACTGGCCCCCACATGCTGGGGCGGGCTCTCCAGGCTGGAGGGGCTCAGGGCCCGCCGGCAGCCCCATTTCCCGGACAGCCCCTCGGCCCATCTCCCCGCGAGGCTCCTGCTGGGTTCCCTCCTGCGGGGATACGGAGGCTGCTTCCGGCTGGGCTCTCCACCTTGGTGCTGGGGCTGTTTGTGCAGATTTAGAGGGCCTGGGGGGCGGGGGCTGGGGGGTCGTGGGCTGAGGACAGACCCCCGAGGCCCTCCTCGGGCATCCCCAAGTGCAGATGGAGTTGGTTATGTAATGTCTAACCCACGCGCAGCAGATTGGTGGACTTCGTGTCCTTCCAGAGGAGCGGATGGGGCTGCACCTCCCGAGCAGCGAGCCACCCAGGCCCCTGGGGATGCGCCCGCCGCACCTCTCTTCCAGTTCCAGTGGCTGGGGTGGGGCGGTGGGCCGGGCCGCGTTCACGTGTCTCTAGACTCTGAGTGCCTTTCTTTGCTCCCTTCTGAACCCAGGGTGTGGCTGGTGACCCCAGGAAACCACTCAGCTCTTGCCTGTTTTATCCCCGTTGCCAGCGACAGAGTCAGTTTGTCTGGCTCAGGTATACCACCCCTCTCCCGCTACAGCGGAGCTGTGGCGTCCACTGAGTGCCACTCCCTCCTCGCTAAGTCATCGTTTGAGCCGCACTATTTATTCATCGCTGTGTGCGCTTTCTCGGGAGAGGACCAGGGTCCAGCTCCCCGCGCCGGACTCTGAGATCTCTCAGAGAAACAGGGGCCCCTTCTAGCTGATGTTCACGGAGCTCTTTCGCCATCTTCTGCCGCAGATGACCAGGCCACACAAGGGAGCATTTCCTAAGTGCAGGTTCTAAAGAAGACGACAAGAGGTGGCTTTCTTTCTTCTGAGCAATTTGCATGACACAGAGGCTGTGTAAGACCGGGTCACCTGCAGTGGGCCTCGTGTTTCCGTGGGGAAGAAGATGCGGACGAGGGGCGGAAGACACCGGAGCTTCTCACCCGCACTCTTCCGAGCCCTCCGCTGCCCTCCTTCCTTCCTAAGAGCAGGCTTTAACGGTGACCTTGCTTCTCACAGCTTCCGGTGCTACGCTACGCTGGTGGCCAGTGTGGGCAGGGCTGCGAAGGGCTGGGCATGATGCTGCGTGGCATCCGGACGACGTCCTGTCCGAGGCACTTGCTCTGCGCCTCCCCCTGCAGGCTTCACGCGTGCCGAACTCCAGTGCTCGGTGAGCCTGGGGGAGTGCGGCTGCCAGGCGCCACGCAGAGCCCAAGAGGAGGTTCCACGGGGACTTGCGGGCCATCTTGGGGTCTGAGGTCCACCCCAGCAGCTGGTGTGGGTGCAGAGCAGGGACAGCGGGTCCCGCGGCCGTGCCGCCTACGTGGGTGCGTGGGGCCCTGACAAAGTTCAGGGCTGCTTCCTGGAAGGGAGCAGATAAGAAGCCGCTGGCCACCTTGGGTTTCCGACGAGCTCCACTGTGGGCTGCAGAACCCTGTGTCATGATTTCACTCGGGGTGGCTTCCGCCCTCTGTTTTCCCAAGGAGTATTGTGCGTGCGTGCACGTGTGTGTGGTGTGTGTGTGTGCACGTGCATACATGTACATGGTTTCTTTTTGGAAACTTTTGAAAAACACAGAAGCCCAGAACAGCAGCTCTTACTCTGCCTGCTGCTTCCCCGGCTCCCACACCTGCGGTGCACGACTGTGCTGAGAACGGCAGGGACCCCTGGGCCTCTGCCAGCAGAGGGGCCACGCGCTGCCGGACAGGCTTGTATCCACGCTGCAGAACCGCAAATGCCTGTCACAGCAGTTTCGTCCACAGCCTCCCTCGAGGAAGTCTGCTGACTTGTAAGAGAAACATGGTGTTCGAGACCCAGGTTACTCAGGAGGGGAGAGGACGCCGATAGTGGAGGCTAAAAATAGCAAGGAGCCTCGGCCAGGAGGCTCAGGCTGGGGCCGTGACGCCTGCTGCCCCTCACGCTGTCCCCACCTGCAGGGCCACGCCCTCAGAGGACCCCGAGCGCAGCCCGCTGGCCAGTGTCACTCCAGGATGGGGCGGGCGCTGCCCGTCAGCCAGTTCCTCCCGGCAGCTTTGGGCACCAACTGCCTTTCCAGAGAAAAGCGTGAGTCACCGCCGCAGGGCGGGGCGCCCCTCCCTCCCGGAAGGGGGCAGGGCCTTTTTATAGCTTTCCGAGTAGGCTTTCTTTTCCATAGGTTAATTTTTATCTTAACAGCTCAGATAGGGTTGGATGGCCTTTTAATAAGAAATCTATTTAAATACCGGGATTATTTGAGCTGCTTTGTTAAAAGTCAAGGGCATCTGTATGCTTCTCTGTGTATAAATAGCCTGTATTAATAGCCGTTAGCCGTTTAGCAGGCGTTAACGTGACCGCCCCCCCTTCTGGGTGCATCCCCTGAACTCCGGTTCTAGAAACCAAGAGCGCCACCTCCCTGGGGGGTCCCTGGTGTGGGGGGCTGCTGTGATGGGGGCCAGGGGAGCCGGACCCCCAGCGCTCAGGCAGCAGAGCTCTGCGGCCGGTGCTATTCTGGTTTCCTCACTTAGGAAAACGGTCTAAAAATAGACTTGAATGAGCATAACCTGCAAAAATAAGTTGTCAGCTTCTTTTTTACTCCTGCTGGGTTGAAAACAAAGCTGTCAGCAATTTCTGCGCGTTGAGAAATCTGTGTACTTTCTTATTTTAGAGAAAGCGTCTTCAGGGGACTGTAATCGAGCCCCCTGGCGTCTGTGTCAACAGATCGCCTTATGCTGTTCTAGAGGTTCCCAGAGTGCTGAGACCTGTCCGCCTGCTGCCGGAGTGCTCGGGCTCCCTAGGCAGACGCTGGGCCTTTCTCAGGGAGCTGCTGGAGTGGGGTGGCAGGGAAGCAGGCGAGCCCCACGCTTGTCGACTTGGGCGACCACAGCCCGGAGCTCTGGACTTTGAGGAGGTGCACGAGGCGCTGGGCCTTCTCGGCCAGGCAATCGGTGCTCTGCTCTGCGGGGTAAACCGCCCTTGGACAGAGAGGACCTTTAGCCACTGCATCTGCACTAAACCTGTGCGGAATTCTTTCTCGTCATTTTTTTCTGAACAGTATAACAACTGCTTGCCCAGGATTTAGCTTAAGTACTGTAAGCAATCTAGAGGAGAAGTACACGGGGGATGCGCTAGGCTTTACGCAAATAGGACGCTGTGTTATGTGAGGAGTCCTGGAGTGGCTCCTCGTGGACGCCCAGGCATGGGGCGTTTGGTGCAGGCTTCGTGGCAGTAAGCGCCTGTGCCAGAGCAGAGCACCGCGGTCCCGCCCACGGCTCAGCAGCGCCTGTGAACAGACTCTACCTGGAAAGGGGCTCGCAGACCTCCCTCCTTGTGTCGCTCGAGCACAGAAAGCCAGAGGGGTGGGCACCGCATGCCCCTGAGGGGAGAACAGTGCTCCGCGCTCTGTGCCCCAGCAGGGCCAGATCCCGACCGTCTCTGCCTGTGCAAGCCCCGCCCCCCGGCTCCCGGGAGCCTCCTGTGCGCTCCAGCCTCGGCGCTGGCCCTGCCTGCAGAAGCAGACCCTGAACCCAGTTCCTTGAAGGCGGAAGCACCTGTCCCCCAGGAGCCCTGGACAGCGCGTGCCTCCCAGGCTGCCTGCCTCCCTGCCCTGGCCGGGGCTGCTTGTCACCTTTCTCCATCTCCGTTTCCTTGGGGAACAAAAACACCTCCCAGTTCCCACCTCCAGTGCATACACGCACACGTGCACACACACGTGTGCACACACACAGGGCACTAGGGAGGAAAGGGCTTCCTCCTGGTTCGGGGGTAGGGATGCCCTAAGGACACGACGGAAGGAAAGAGTGGGGCCCAGAGCCTCGGGAGCCCTTGGGAGCCAGATGGGGCCAGCCAGGGTGCAGAGGAATCCGGTGACTGCTCCGCAGTCGTCCAGGCAGCCCGCAGTAGAGGGGTCCGCTAGGGCGAGGTGGAGAGCGCTGATGACGCTGACTTTGCAGTCTCACGGGAGACTGCTGTCTTAGCTACTTTTCTGAGACAAAATACTCGACACCTAGAACTGTGCCAAACCAATCAGTGGACTAATTTAGTAATCACACACCCTGATGCCAGCATCACACACTCTAGAACCAGTCACCTCTAAAAAGCCCCACCTATGACCCCAGGAGGCTTTGGGGGGACATCTAGACAGAAGCCAAAACAACTGCACAGTAGCCCAAAGCTTTCATGTGAGCTGATGAGTTTAACTGTGGAAGGTGCCAAGGTGGAGGACACCCGCCACTCAGGGCTTCCCCAAGGGCTGCGTTAGGAATGGAGCCTCCACTCCTTTGTCCCAGCTGTGTGCCTGTGGGTGCCCCGAGCAGGCAGATACCAGGAGCTGCTATGAGGAGAGGAGCCCAGGTTCCAGGGAAGCTGTCTCTGTGCACCCCGCCCGCGGCAGTGACCTCCTACAGATACCTCTGACCCAGCACCACAGGCCAAATGCATATCCCAGATCAAAGGTTATGAAATATTTCTATATAATGTAAAAGGATGCCACCAACAGATGCAGTCCCACACACATCATCTCCAGAGCAAATGCAATTCTAAAAAGGGATCAAAAAGACATAATACTTAAAAAATGAACCGTGAAAAGAATGACTTCTTGGCGTGGCGTGTCAGTCGGCTTTTCATCACCGTGACAAAGTAACTGAGCACAACAGTTTACAGGAAGGAAGGGTTTACTGCGGTTCAGTCCATGGTCGTCTGACTCCATCACTTTAGGCTGTGGTGAGACAGGAACACAAGGCAGTGGGAGTGTGGGGCGGAAGACAGCTGCTCACTGGAGCCTGGGACAAGACATATCCCCAGGCCACACTCCCCTAACCCCCTTCCTTCAACAAGGCCGCACCCCAAAGCCCCTCGCCCCTGCCCAGCACAGCCGTCTGAGTGAGCGCTCATCTGCACAGACGAGGTCAGAGCCCGCAGGACTCGGTCTCCTTCTGACGGCCCCGCTGACACTGCCGTTGGGGAACAAGCCTTCAGCACGGGAGCTACTGGGGCACAGGGCGCATTTAGGATCCAAACCTCGACATGTGGGCACAGCGGGCTGAGCCGCAGGCTGCTTCCTGTGGTCCACGGAGTCCCTGGCCCAGCTGACTTTGCCGTGCTGGGACAGGGAACTGCTGGCCGCTTCCAGGAATGTGGTTCCTGAGAGCAGCACCAGGGTACGAAGCAGGACACGCAGCAGAGGTTCCCATGTAGGAGGCGGGTCCAATGTGTGCTGGTAGAGGTGGGCGGGCCTCTAGAGGAGGCCCAGGCGGAGGCTGTTAGGTCACCGGTGCTGCCCCGGAGGGACCCAGAGTTTATTCTCTGGAGAGTGAGTCCGTGGAGAAGGATAAACCAGACCCCATTCTGGGTCCTGTCCCTGCCTGTGGTCCCTCCTGGAGTAGTGCCACCCTGAGGCCACCTGCCGTGGTGTGGGGAGCCGGGCAGCGTGCCCAGAGTGGGCAGTGCACTGTTCCAGTCAGCTGTCCCTGTGCAAGGCCCCCCGGCCCCATGGGGCTGTGTCTGCCCCCCAAGTCCATGTCTGCTGGTCAGAGTGGCGAGGAAGTAGACTCCACACCGGGTGGGCGTAGGAGGGACATGTCGGACAAGGCCTGCTGGTGCTGGGTGTTTAGTAAGCACCCTGCACACAGAAGCCACTTGTGTGGCTATGACCCCTGTTAGTCACCACGCGCCCACCGTGGGTCCAGCCAGTCCCAGGGAACCAGGCGTGAAGCCTTCCCGAGGGCAGGGGGAGGCAGAGCCGGAGTGCAGGTGGGGGAAGTCAGCCACGCCCTCTCCCCAGGATGGCAGGGCTGGGCCAGCTCTGTCTGCAGCTGTCGCCTTGGGTCGGCTCAGGGTGCGATTCGGCAGGTGTCCTGGCCACGTCCATCGTGGATCCGTCACGGGTGTTGCCGAGCCTGCTGGGCACAGGGAGTGCAGGGCCTGGCCGGGCTCCTGTCCGATGTCACAGAGTACACCAAGTCGCCCCGCAGCCACCCCAGCCACCTGGCGCCTCCACTCCCCTCCTGCCACGGGGTCTTCAGTCTGTCCGGCAGTCTGTCCCCGCCCTGCACTGCTGAGCAGGCTCAGGACACAGCCCTTCCTGGGATCCGGCAGCTGCCGGAGACACCCCAGGCCAGAGCCATGTGCTGGGGGCTCCGCGCCCTGGCTCCAGCCAGGGCTGCCAAGGGAGGGATGGGCGAGGCCCAGCAAAGGGGGGCGGGGTCCGAGGGACAGGGCCGCACCTGCGTCCAAGGCCTCCACCCCGCCCACACCTCCTGCAGGCTGCTCCCAGGGTCTCGGGCTATCACGCTCCACCCAGTCATTCACCCACGAAGGAAGGCGGGCTTGAATTTCAGTCCCTTGCGCTTTGACGCACTTGGTTGAGGACCAGGGCGGGAAGGGGCCGGGGGGACCTCCAGCTGGAGCCCCGTCCCCTCCGCCCGGGAAGAAGCCGGCCTGGGAGCAGCGGTGGTGTTGCCTGCCGTGCTGGCCTCCAGAGGCCCAGGCAGAGGACGGCGGGGCCAGCCGGGCAGCAGGCCCAGCCCCACCTCGGCGGGGATGCGAGATGAAGCCACTGGCAGAGGCTGCGGCCACCGGGGCTGGCGAGCATGGCGGGGAGCTGTGTCTGTGATGCGACGGTGGCGCTCGGGCGTCCGTGCAGCGCGCGGCGACAGTGCAGGAAACAGTTGGGCTCTCATTCTAGAAGCGGAGTGAAAACAGAACTGAGAACACCAAGCGGGAGGAAGCAGGCGGGCAGCGCAGTGGGCCCAGGAAAGCCGGAGTCCGGGCGGGCAGCTCTCTCTTCCCGCTCGGTCCAGGTCCTGAGTGCGGGCGCGGCTTGGGGGGCCCTTTCACCCGCGAAGACGATTTGGCAGCTCCAGGCTGGGTTCAGTGGGTGCTCCTCGTGCCGCAGAACTCCACAGTCCCGTCCTGTCCTGGGTCAGGCCCGGCAAGCGCCCCGCCTCACCCTCTCCTCGGGACGGGAGGAGCACGCGCTGCCTCCCTTCCTTCATCCTGGAAAGGGGGTGTCTTAGTTACTCTCCTCTCACTGCTGAGACAGAATACCCGACGCCCCAAATTAGGGAAGGACAAGTTTATTTCTTACGATATTGGAGGCTTCAGTGCATATTCAGGGGCCTGCAAGGCAGGGTGGTGGGGCTGGGCCGCCACAAACAGCGAGGTGCGAACCGGCAAGAGAGAGAGGACGCCTCCTCCCGCCCTTACCCTGCAGGACAGCCCTGCCCCTGGGCGGGCAGCACTCACATCGCCCATCCCAGCACCAGAGAGCAAACGAGTCAGGACCACCAGACTCAGCCGCGTCCATGCCGTGACTACATGAGACTTGGCGGGGCCCCGGGAACCTAGCTATAACGGGGAGGGACTTCGACACAGAAATGCTTTGAAAGAAAGAGAGATACAGAAAAGAAAGTAAAAGCACCTGAGTCAGCCACACACGAGGGTGTACATTCATAATTCCAGTTCTCCTGGAGGCTGAGGCAGGAGGAGTGCAAGTTCAAGCTCAGCCCGGGCAATTCAGTGGCTTAGTGAGACCTTGTCTTAAAAAACAAGAAGAGGCCGGGATGTAGCTCCGTGCAAAGGCCCTGGGTTCAGTCCTCAGCACCACAAGAGTAAGCAACAAAATGCAGGGCCGCTCATACCACCTTCCCATCTCTCTTCCCAGCTGGCGGTACCCACATGCAGAGCACGCCGTGTGCACACGCGCAGATGCACGCACACCCGACAAGCCCACGCACACACGTGTGTGCACACACCCAGAGCGCACGCCTCTTCCCCTGCCAGCGGCAGCGTCTCTCACTCAGGGCTGCGGGCTGGGCCTCGCGCATCCCGGCCGTCGCAGGCGCGGCTCCTTGCCCTCTGCCTGGGGCACCGTCTTACCCGGCTGCCCCACTGCGCACTCAGTGATTCCCGGCCTCCTCGCCCCGTCCGCACCGCAGGCTCGGGTGTGATGTGGGGCAGCGCTGTGACTGCCTGGGCCGCCACCGAGTCAGGCCGGAGCGGGCGCCCGGTCCCTGAGGCCGGCTGGGTGGGTGCGGACGCCAGGGTCTCCTGCCGCACGCGCCTTGGTTTGCCCCTTCGTTAGCCGTTACTCCTGCAAAGCTCCCCCTGCCCGGCACAGAGGCGCCGTGCTTAGCGGTGTCCGTGCACTCGCTGGCCTGCAGCTTGAGCCCCTGCTGTGAAGCCGAACGTGTGTGCAGACGGACACTCGGGCTCAACCCAGTGACGTACAAAGTGCGCACACTCAGTACGGAAGGGCTCCCGAGTTTACATATGCACAGGTATTGGTGTGTCTTTATTTTGTATGTATGAGATGTGATCCAAACATGACGAACTCTTAAATTAAAACTTTATTACAGTAAAAGACGTGTCGCCCTTCAGCCCCCTGGCCTCGAGCACACTTGCAGCACCGGTCTCGCCGCGTTCTCTGGAGGCCTCTTTCCGGAGGGACTTCACCAGCTGAGGTCGAATCCCGAAGCCGGTGCGGCTGACGGAAAGGCAGCCTTGAGATGACGCGTGGTGCGCCCGGCCCGCCGTGTTCACTGGATCTGCCGCCGCAGACTCGTGGCTCTTCGCCAGGGTCAGAGGCGAGGTTTGGGGTGTTGCGGGGACGGCTGTTCAGAGGGGCTCTGCTAGGGAGAGGCGTCCCTGGGGTGCGTCCTGGAAGCCTGCGCCCGCCCGGGTCCTCCCCGACTGCTTCCCGGCTGCCACAGGCGAGTTGCTCTCCTCCCCCAGTCCCGCCTTCCTGCCTCGGGCCTGCCAAGTGGGGGCCGACCACGCGGGCCTCTCGGGCGTGGGTATCCGGCATTTCCTCAGTGACACGGACGGTGACTAAGATGAAAAGTGGGAATTTGAGCCACGTTAGGTCACTGAGGCAGCTATGACAGCACAACTCAGGAAACAGAAGATCCGTCCATTGTCTGTCATCTATCATCTAACAGCTATCTATCTATCATCTGTCTACCGTCTACCTGTCTCCCCTCCTTCTATTGCTGGGGACTGAGTTTAGCTCACCTTAGGCAAGCGCTCGGCCTCTGGGCCGCCCGCCGCCCGCCAGGCGGTAATGTTTTTGAAGTGCTGTGGCACAAAGCAGACGATTAAGCATGAGGTCATCCGTTCAGCGGCTGTTTATTGAGCGTCTGTCTGTGTGAGGTTCGCGTCTTTGGCTTTTGGTTGCACCATAAATGCGGACCTGAAGAGTCCTCCCCCGGCTGGGATGTGTGTTCCCTCCCGGGCAGGTCTGTGCCGGCTGGCAGGGTGCTCTCCAGGCTGGCGCCCTGGGGCCCCGGCCCGGGTGTGGGCTGGGGAGTCCTCTGAGTCCCGGGCCGTGGCTGTGACGCAGCCACACTGAGTTGAAGGTGTGACTTCCCCTCCCAGCGCCCCTGAGCCAGGGACGGAGTGGGCCCAAGGGTGCCTGCCCCAACCAAGGCCACGGCCTGGGATAAAGTGCACGCCAGCCTCCCCTGCCTGGGCAGCTCCTCGGAGCCCCCAGACCCTGCCGCCTCGCCTCTGCTGTTCGAGGCCGGGACCCAGCTGCCCGGGAGTCCGGGGAGAATCCGGCTCCCTTTCTTCTCACCACCTGGCCGCCTTGGTTCTCTCACCAATCTCCATCTCGTGGGACCCTTGTGGTCCCACTGCCGCCTCCGGATGACGCCCGGCTCAGTCAGCTTTGGCCCAGGTTTCGGGAATAAGGACGTTCAAGTCCTGGGGGCCACCCTCAGCCCGGCACAGCAGGGACCCTTGGGAGGGCGCAGCTGTTTCCCTGGGTGGGGGGCGGGCGTCCAGGCGAAGGAGTAGCACGCTGCATGCACGGCCCGTCCAGCCAGCCCTGACCTGATTCCAGTGTGACCCCATTTCTCCACGGGGAGCCCTGGGGTGCCGGCCTCCTCACTCAGATGGCAGGGTCTTCGTGGGGCTGACCATAGGGATGCAGGACAGGAGACAGCTGCAGCAGGCGGGTTCCCTTGGGGTCGCACTGATGGGGTGGGGTGGGGTGGGGGTTCAAGGGGCAGAGGAGCTGTGAGCCTGGGTTCAGCGCTTCTCCACGACCCTGCCTCCTTGAGGTGGTGGGATGTGCCAGCAGTGGGTGCTGCTGCCGCCTTGGGCAGGGAAGCAGGCAGACAACGTGGGGTGGGGGGCTGAGACGCCCCAGGGAGCCAGCAGTGACCCCTCGTCCTCCGGCAGGCGGCTTACATCACAGAGCTGAATCGCTTGACAGAAGTGAGCGATGTTGACCTCAGGGCCACTGGGCCGCAGCCCAGGTGGCTCGCAGACCAAGGTAAGCCTTTCGCTGAGCCCCGTGAGCGAAGCGTTCCCATGTGTCCCCACGTGTGGCCAGGCACTAGCAGGAAGCCCGAGCGAGGGGTCCAGGCGAGTCCCAGCTGCGGGGGTCCTGTGCACGCGGTGCCGCCTTTGTCCACGCAGGGCCCGTGTCCCCTTCGCCCCAGAGAGCAGCCAGGAGAGGCACCCTGGGTGGAGGCTCTGTGTGACCCTGCCAAGCTTCCTGCCCTGCCGTGGCCCCGCGACCTGACCAGGCCGGGGACCCTCTCCCCGTCCACCCATCTGGAAACCCCTGCCGGTCCCCAGGCCCCTTCCAGAGTGATGAGTCGGACTGACCACGAAGCCAAACCTAACTGACGCCAGGTGCAGCCCCGGGGTTTGATTGCCCTTGCAACGGCGGGGGGTAGAGGCCGTGTGTCCAGGGCGGCGACAGACACGAACCTGCCAGAGAGTGATCGTGGGCTCAAGGCTCCACCAGAGATCGCAGGACAGTGAGTCACTGCCCTCCTGCTTCCGCGAGTGACCACGCAGGTGACGCTCGGAGTCCGCTCAGGAAGCAAAGCAGCCGCTCACGCCCTGCTGGAGAGGTGAGCTGAGAGGGCCCCGACTCCCCCACTCCCGCGGGACAGACGCGCCCTGCTTGTCCTGGCGACCTGCTGGACCCTAGTCACCTTCCACCAGCCCCCGGTACTCTCCCGACAGGGCTCCCCAGGCCCGCCCCAGAGTTCAGCCCCTGCTGGCGCACTGACCCCCCATCTTTCTTTTTACCCAGACGATACAGTGGAAGGTGAGAGGGCCTGGATAAAGTAAGCACAGGCTGACTCGGGGGACATTAAGAATCTGTTTTTAGTTCAGATGCAAATTTGCTGCTGTTCAGCCTCACCAGTAACCGGCCTCAAGCTGGCCATGGTGGCGGCATCGTACCTGTGGTCACAGCTGCTCAGGGGGCTGAGGCAGGCGGAGCCTTTGAGACCAAGAGTTCAGGGTCAGCCTGGGCAGCATAGCAAGATCCGATCTCAACAAGCAGAAAATGATGATGGTACGATTCACCTTCTGAGCTGACAGACCTCGAGCTATGCTTTGGAGCTGCTATTCTAGACAGCATGTCACCCACCCATGATCATGGGCAAGGACAGATTCTCTTTTGTCCTT
Source organism: Dasyprocta punctata (assembly GCA_004363535.1). Taxonomy (NCBI): domain Eukaryota; kingdom Metazoa; phylum Chordata; class Mammalia; order Rodentia; family Dasyproctidae; genus Dasyprocta; species Dasyprocta punctata. The sequence continues at coordinate 11,717 of RJWM01021255.1, read as the reverse complement.
CCCAGCCTGCCTCGGACCAATGTTTGTGTAAAGTGCGGTAGACCCAGATGGCCACAGGCATGTCCGGCTGCTGTGGAAATTCCTCCGAGTGCTTCTCTCTGTCTCCCCCAATTCGTGTCACCGAGCAGAAGCTGTGGCAGGTCCCGCCTGTGAGCCGCACCGGAGAGCGCCGGCAGCCCCGAGCCCGAGTGCTCTGTGCTCTTCCCAGTTCCAGCTGTGAGCAATCTTTTTATTGTTCCTGTAAATTTCTGGAGCTGCCAACTGCCAGCAGGAAAGTCCTCCTGATTTGCAGTGGAACTTGGCCCGTCGCTTTCTGTGGGCAGTCTGTCCCCAGAGCCGCCTGTTGAAGTTCTTTGGGTGGCGGCAGCAGTGCCGGCCCCTGGGTAAGATGTTCGCGTGGCCAGAGTCCAGGGGCTGGCGCGTATTCTCCAGGGCGTGTGCAGGTCCTTCCTCCCCCTGGGCCCCGTGCATCCTAGGCGAGCTCTCCACCGCTGAGCGACCCCCCGCCCAAAGCGCTGGTGCTTAAGCACTAGTCCAAGTGATTCCTGCCTCTAGCACGGCACTCTGAGCAGGGAGGACCCTCAGCCCGGTGGTAGAAGCCACAGTAAGAAAATCTGCCAAAACGGAGACTGTGGGGCTCCCTTCCGAGAGTTCCCGTGTGCAGGACTCTGACGGCAATGGCTCGGGCCTCCCTCCTCCTTCTGTGTCCCCCCGTCACAAACCCTCCCCAACACACCCAGGGTCTCCAGGATCCTGGTTACTGGAGGTGGGTTTCGGCTAGACCAATGGTTTGGTTTTCTGTGTTCCTTTGCTCAGGTTTAGCTTTTATTTTCTTTTTAAAAAATAACGTGTTACCCAATGCGACAAGCTCTTAAAACGCACCACAGGACGGTGTTTAATGCAGTTAAGTGGGGGCTGGGGCTTGTCTCGCGGGCTGCGGTGAGCCATCCCCGGGAAGGTGGCGCTGGCGGGCACTGGGCACTCAGTGCGCTGACGAAGCTGTCTTACTCCGTAATGTTCTGTGTGCTTTGCTGCGAGGTTTTGCTGGCCCCATAAACAGACTGGGGTGTGCTCAGTCTGCTTCTGTCTCCCAGAATAGTTTGTGTACTTGTGGTTTTACTGCTTCTTTTAATGTTTGCTGAAATTCTCTTGACACCATCCCAGCCTGGAGTTCCCTCAGCAAGCTTTCTGACAACAAACTCAATTTCTTTAATGGACACAGGGTGATGCAGATTTTCCTTTTCATCTTAGGTAAACTTTGGCAAATTGTACTTTTCAAGGAGTTTGTTGATTTCATTGAGTTGCCTATTTGATTGGCATAAAGTTGCTCACAGCTATGCTATCTGGAGTTTCTGATACTTTCTATTTGTGTTCTGTTGCTATTTTTTCTTCATTAAGTAGTTATAAATTTAATTTTCTGTTGTTAAAGTACAAGGATTTCACATTGTAATTTTGTTTTCTGCATTTGTTTTCTGCATTACTGATTTCCAGTTCTTCTTTCCACTTCAAGCTTCTCTCCCCGTCCCCCACCTTCACTTTTTAGCTTTTTGAGGTGGAATCCCAGGGTCTTTTCTAATGCAAGTCTTTAAAAAATGTAAATTTTCACCTAGCTCTGCTTTAGCAGCTTCTCACACCTTTGCATATGTTCTATTTTCATTATCTGTCAGTTTGAAACGTTTCATAAATCCTTTGAAATTTATTTTTCAAAACATCTATTTTTAGAAGTGTATAATTTAATTTCCAAATATAGTGGGGGCATCCTTGATATGTTATTGATTTCTAATTTAATTCTGTTGTGGCCAGAGAATCCACTTTTGAGATTTTAGATAGCTCAGAATTTTGAGAGTCTTATTATGGCCCAGCACATAGTTTGTCTGAATTTCCTGTGTGTACTTGAAGAGAGCGTGTGTGACACACAGGTGGTGACTGGGTCCAGCCACATGATGATGATGTACAGTTCCCCTCTGTGTCTATTTTTTTACTTGGTCAGTAAACTGCCAAGAGAAGAGTGCTAAATCTCACCATAATAGGGGAATTGTTTCTTTCTCCAAAGAACTAAGCAAAAAAGAGGACTTCTTTGATTTGATAAACGGCATCTGTAAACAACCCAGAGTTAATATAGTACTTACTATTGAAATATTGAGTACTTACTTAGTCAGGAACAAGAGTCAGGGGAATATCTCTCTCTCTCTCTCTCTCATCACTTCTAGTCAGTGTTGTTCTCATGACCTAAGAGATCATGATCTAGGACAAAAAAATGTAAAAAGCATAAATATCACTGAGGAAGAAACTAAGCTTTCTATTTAAACGTGATATGGTTATTTACATAGAAAATTTGTGGAGCCTACAAAATCACTAGTATAAATTGCAGATACAAAGACCAATAGCATATGCATATGCCAGCAGCAAGTAATTTTAACAGTTAAACTTTAAAAATTCCATTTATAACAACCCTAATAAAATATTTCAACGTATAACTAACAAAAGACGTAGAAGTCTTCCTCAAAGAAAACTATAGAACATCACTAAGACAGACATTTCAGAGGCCTGAACACATGGAGGAAACATTCTGAGTCCCATTTGGTTGGGAGGGCTACACAGTGTAGACACGTGATTCCCCTCAAACTGACCCACAGGTTCAGTGCGATCCAAGTGAGAATTTCAGCAAGGTTTTATGTAGAATTTGAGAAGTTAGCTCTAAAAGTGACATGGAAATGCAAATGACCTTGGTCAGTGACAGAATTTTTTGAAAGTTGGAGGGCAGGACCCACTTGATTCCCAGACTTTCTGCAGAACCGCGGTTAAGCAGGGTGCCAGCGTAGGGTGTGAGGGTCACCAGGCACAGCAGAGATAGGGATGGCAGAGGTCGCCGTTCTTCAACAAATTTCTCCTCAATTTATTAGGGGCAAAACATCTATTCAGATGAATAACTATGCAGACCAACCACCCAACCAGTGAGCCAACCAACTAACCAACCAACTAGCCAGCCAACCAGCCAGCCAACCAGCCAGTCAGTCAGCCAACCAGCCGCCAGCCAGCCAACCAGTCAACGAACCAGCCAGCCAGCAGTTAACCAACCAGCCAACCAACCAGCCAGCAAGCCAGCCAACCAGTCAACCAACCAGTCAGCCAGTCAACCAACCAGCCAGTCAGTCAACCAACCAGCCAGCCAGTCAGTCAGCCAACCAACCAACCAAGCGAACAAACATCATCCCTTACCCTACTTCATATACAAACTCACTTGAAATGATCACAGACACAAATTTTTAGAAGAAAATGTAGGATAAAATCTGTGGGACCTGGCGCAGGCAAGCACTATTGTAAACATAGAATACAAAGAACAGAAGCCATAAAAATGGATAAAATAGACTTCATCAAAACTTTAGTCTTTTATTCTTCAAAAGATGCCACTAAGACGATGACAGAGGAAGTCAGGAAATGGGAGAGAATATTAGCGACACCTCTATCTGGCAAATGACTTATAACCATGATATATAAACTGCACTCGAAGCTCAGTATTACAAAAGCAAACGGCACAATTTATAAATGGGTAAATTGTTCGAGCAGATACTTCACCAAAGAAGACACAGAAATGGCTGAAAACCACTTGGAAGGTTTCACACCCCCAGTTGCCTGGACAACGCAAACAAAGCCGCAGTGAGCTGTCTCTAGGTAACCACCAGCGTGGAGAGCACAAACCGGTAACACCGGCTCAGTCTTGCTGGGGTTGGAGGGGGTGTGAACGCTTTGGAAAACTGTTAACAAGTCTAGAAAACTCTTAATATGACTGTTACACAACCCCTCCCCCAAGTCTAGATACTTGCCCAAAATAAGTTAAACATACGTCTGCACGGAGACCATGGGTGAACGTTCTTCTTCCAAGGTCGTTTGCGAGTCTCCGCACTAGAGCGTCCCCAGGACCCTCGGCAGGTGAGCGGATGATCTCTGTGGCATGTCCCCATGGGGCTGCTACTCAGCCACGGAAAGGAAGGGGCTGTTGACACACAGCACAGCAAGGACGCGCAGCACAATTATACTGAGGGGAGAAATCTACAAGCGTACAGGCCTCCTGACTTCTTTTATATAAGTTTAATGATGCAAACTAGTCTCTCCTGACCCAGGCTGGTGGCGGTCTGGGGCTGCGGGTGCAGGGAGGGGCCGCAGAGGGGCCCAGGGTGCTCTGCGGGTGAGAGTGTGTCCTGGCTCCTGGCTCCTGGCCACGTGTGTGTATTTCCTAGCGTGTGCGTGTGCCCAATTCACCAGACTGCAGATTTTACGGGAACAGTTTATTGGGTATTAATCACATCCCGGGAAAGAAAGCACACGCTCAATACGTTTTTTACAAAGCTGTGTTGCCTCTGTTCGGGGCCAGGTCTGAGCTGGGAAGGAGGACAGGACAAGCTCGGGCTGATGTGGTGGGGATTCGCCGGGGGGCTCCGCAGAGTCTGCATGCCGTCCAGGGGACCTGTGCGCGTCCCTCTGTGTGCACCTCAGCTCATGGCGGGGCTGCAGCCCGGTGAGCTCGCCGCACACCCACACAGCCCACGGAGCCCTGCACGCAGTGCAGCGTGACATGCCAGGGGCTCCCCTCTGGGATCTCAGCTCTCCGGGGGCTGCAGCTGCTGCAGCTCCTCACCCCACCGGAGAGAATCGCAGCCCAGTCCAGCACGCTGCGGGAGGACCCAGATTCAAAGTGTGCTTCCCAGCGCTCACGTGCTGCCTTTGCACCATCGCAAAGTGAAAAAATTGTGAGACCATCACCAGTTGGGGATACATATTTCGTATCTCTATTGAAAAAGAAGAAAAAATGTTTATATTAACTATCAGAAATGGATACAACTCACCAGCTTAAGATGAGAATAATTCCTAAAAGGTTAGCAAAAAGACTTGTTTTCCCTGTAAGGTAATACTTGTTTTCTTTCAGATCGTGGTCACATGTGCTGGATTGATAAGGAGTATTAATTAGCTGCATGTTGCTGTGACAAAGTACCCGAGAAACTCAGGTGAACGTGAGGAAGATCCATTTTGGCTCACGGTTTTAGAGGTTCAGTCCATGGCAGGCAACTCTGAGGGGCCTGAGGTGACGCAGAGGAGCTTGGCAGGGAGTGCATGGCTGACGAAATCGCTCACCTCGTGGTGGCGGCTGGGAGGCTGAGAGAGGAGACACCACGGTCCCAGTGTTCCCTTCACGGCATCGCCACAGAGCCCTAACCTGCTCCACTGGAATCAGCTTTCATTGGTTCTCTGCTTCCCAGCAGCACCGCAGGCCGGCTGGAGCTGGAGCCTTCAGCCCGTCAGCTCTGGGAGCAGCACTGAAGGTTCAGCTTAGCACGAGGTGACCGTGAGACTCACATCTCCCACATTTTCAGCTGGTGCAGCAAGAGGACCGGCAAGAAGTTGCTTCCAGCTGGTGCTGGGGAGCAAAGGGTGCTACGTGAGAGCAGTTCGTCTTCATCACCTTGGCTCTCTAGTTTTTGCTTTAGAGATGTGAAATGCTTCATAATTCTCTGATGCTGCTATGAGAGTGAAGTGTTTTCAGAGAAGAGGAATGTTTCTAGTTTTTCTTCTCTTTTGATGACCTATTGCTAGGGTAATGAAAATCGACTTTAGGTCTTTTGTTTGGTCTGTTTAAATGAGAGGCTCTCATTTTTCTTGGCACCTGGTCATAGATCCTGTCGAGTGAGAAATCAAAGCCAGGTCCTTTTTTGATAATGTGATTAAGGATTATCCACTTGAATTGCTTAATGGTGCTTGCATTACCATTGAGCAATTTTTTTTTTTTTTTGAGACAGGGTCTTGCTATGTAGTCCAGGATGGCCTTTAACTCACTATGTAGCCCAAGATGTCTGCTACCTCACGGTGATCCTCCTACCTCAGCCTGCCAAGCACTGGGATTATAGGTACGTGCCTACACCCAACTGCCCACTGGACAATTTTTGCCCAAGATGCCCACTTCCAGCTAACAGCAGGCAGCACACTGAGGTGTTGCTCCTGTGTCCTGTGTCACTCTCAGAGTTATGCTGCTTCATACTGGAAAGAAGGAGAGGGTTGAGCTGGGCCTAAGCAAGGGAAACGCGCAAGCCAAGCTCCCCTGGCCAGTCAAGGAAGGGAAGTCAGAGAAGTTTGATGGTGGGTTTGATGACTGGCTTTGAGATGGTCGGGGCTTTGGGACAAAGACCTGGGCAAGGGCATCTTTCATGGGCCAGAGTAAGCCCTGGCCAACAGCCGGCAAGAGGAGTGTGATTTGGGGAGCTGAAATGGGCCAGTGGTCTGCACAGCGCCAAGCGACTCCTGTCCCTGAGGCGCCAGGAAAGCCTGTGACTTTGGCCGGTGAAACTCGGGGCAGAGAATCCGACTGACGTGCTTGGACTTCTGACCTACAGAGCTACGATAATAAATGGGTGTTGCTTTATGCTGTAAAGTTTGTTATGCTGTAATAGAAAACTGATACACAGCCATGAAAATATAGTCTCAATAATAAATCACTCGATTTGTTCCCGGTTTTATTGTAATCTCTTGTAATAATGCATGTCGGCTAATCTTTTACTTTTGGACAAAGCCTCTATTTGCTGCCCCTTGGTGAGGGTCCGTGTAAGGGACAGGCCATCTCCTTGGGACAGCTCCCCTAGGTGCTCCTGCTCAAAGTGTGGTCCGCAGACCAGCCACACGAGCGCCACGGGAGCTCGTCAGGAGTGCAGAGTCCTGGCTCTTCCCCGGATTCCTGATGCAGAACCGCCCTGGCGTTAGGTCCTCACTCCATGTGGCCCAGCATTCGAGGGCGAGAAGCCGACGCCGAGTTGCCCTGAAGTTGCAGGGCAAGATTTTGTGGCGTTTAAACCAAGCAGTGTCGCCTGCTAGCCAGAACGGGAGCTGGGCCTTCTGCACTAGCTGGGGATTCTCGGCTTCCAGAGTCTGACTCTGGCCAGAGTCCGGGCCTCTGCTCCAGGTCGTCGCCCTCTTGGCGTCCGACCCTCCTCTAATCCTGTGCTGCGCAGGCTGCATTTCCTCAGCCAGGGGGGACCAGGCTGCTGCAGTCCCCTCCGTCTTCCTTCTGGGGGGAGCCGAATGCCCCATACCCCCAGGTGTGCGGATTAGGGGCACCTTGGCCCCAGCTGCCTCCGTGCCTGGGCCGGCCCAGCCCTGTCAGAGAGCAGCAGGCTGCTGCGTCCTCCGGAGCCCGGGGTCTTGCTGCTTCTGCAGAGCTGGCAGGGCCTCGGGTAGGAGCCGGGTGCTCCGCATCACACTGTGGCCAGCGCGGGGGACTCGGGGCGCCCTGCCGTGTGCCATGCTGGCTGACCTCCTCCTCTTTCCCGTCCCTCTGCCTCGGGAGCGGAGTGCTGTCATCTCCGGGTCCTCACTTGGGGATTCTTCCCACCCCGCCTCTCCAGTACCTCTGATTCCCGACCCCACCCGCGTACTCGCCCTTCGGCAGGGGTCTTCCTTGTCTCTCCCCTCCCAGCGGCCCAGGGAAGGGCCTGGGTAGTGACCGCCACCATGCTTTGCTCATCCATTAGAGCGGACAGCACTCCAAACGCAGTGGCTTCAAACGGCCACTTGGCCTCGCACACAGGCGGCGCTCAGGAAGTCTGGAAGGGCCTGGCGGGGTGGCGGTGCCGCCCCTCACGGTGTCTCCTGCAGGTCGGCACAGTCAGACGTCCGCTGGGGCCGCCGTCATCCACGGCTTGACCGAGCCGGCCTCCCAAGGAGGGCGGCGCTGCTGTGGCCGGGAGCTCAGAGCATGCGCAGCTGGCCTTTTTCCGGCACAGTGCTTGGCTTCTGAGAGGGCCGTGGGGGCAGGTTCTGCGGCTGGACTGTGCTCCCGAAATTACCTGTGTTAGGAACATAACCCTGAATCCACTGTTGGTGGCACTTGGGGTGAGGCCTTCGGGTGCGTGGTTAGATGAGGTCCCGAGCGTGGGTCCCCAGGCAGCGTCTGGCTCCGTAAGCAGAGGAAGAGAGCGCTGAGCCCACTGCCCTGTCCGCCCCGTGACGCTCTGGCCACGTCCGCTCGCGGGAAGGAGGCCCTGGCCGAGCCGCGCTCCACCTGTTCAGATTTTCAGCCTCCAGAGTCACAAGCCCCACAGCGCCTGTTGTTTAGACGTCACCCGTTTTATCCCTGAACACGGCAAGGGAAAACGCACCAAGGCTGCAAGGACCGCGAGGGCTCGCTGTGGGGCGGTCCAGAACGCCCGCCAGCATCCAGGCTGCATTTCCGTTGGTCACGCGGGCCGTCAGTCATCCCAGATTTCCGGGTCCGAGACCGGGGAGGCGGGCCTCTTGGTGGGAGGAGCAGCTTCCCTGTCGCCCTCTGCCCTTGAAAGCCAGGCTGGCTCCTGCAGGGTGGTCGCCAGTCCTGCGGCTTCCCCAGCACCGAGCACACAGCCAGGGTTGGTTCCCACAGGCCTGTGGCCTGATGAAAGGAGCCAGTCAGGGTGCAGCGGAACGGGACGGGGTGACGCCGAAGCGCCCAGAAGCGCCCCGAGTGTGATGAGTGTCGCGTGGACGGCTACGCAGGAAGCACGTGCTGAGCTGACCCTGCCGGTCCGCCCTGAACCGTGGCTTGGCTGGATCAGAGCTCCTGACTTACAGAGCCCCCGCGCCCTCCTTAATGGGACAGTTTAGGGGGGCAGCAGTCACAGAATGACAGGCTCCCCCACACCGCCCGCCACGGAGGAACGGGATTCCTGCAGAAAGGTCTCGAAGTTCCTGTGGCCCCCACTTGGCCCAAGAGCACCCAGACCCGTTGGGCCACCGGCCTCCGGGCCAGGGCGTCTGGACAGCAGAGCCCCGAGCATGTCAGGAGAGCGCTCCCGCCCCGGGCAGGCGGCCCTCAGTTACGCTCTCTCCTCTGCAGGACTGTATTCGGAGCAAAATGCGGGTTAGCCCACGAAGGTCCTGCCTCGCGGGGTACACTGCCGCGCCCAGAGCACGGCCTGTGGCTGGAGGGGGGCTGTGCCCTCCCTTCACACGCAGAGGGGAGCAGCAAGCGGGGACCTCACACAGGCTCCTCCCCGCACAAGACCAGTGCCCAGGTGAACCTCTGTCCCAGGGTCCCCAGCACAGGGGAGGCCCCGGAGCCCGCCGGCCGCCATGGGGCACGCGCGTCCTGGAGTGCTGGAGCCCCCTGGACTGCGGGATGGTGTATGGGGCCGGCCTCTCCCTAGGTCTCTGTGACGAGGGGGAGGAGCTGAGGGGCGCATCACAGGGACGGTCCTGCCTCCACCACCTCAGCCCAGACACACAAGGCGGAAGCCGCCAGCCACTGGCCAGGAGGTGGTCACGCGACGGTGTCCACAGCCCTCTGCAAGGAGACAGGGCCAGGCAGAGCCCAGGGCGGCCCGGAGGGAGAGGGGAGGAACTCAGAGGAGAGAAGCAGGAGGGCAGGGAGCCAAGGTCCTCACCCTAAAAAGAAGAGGCGGTGTATCCGGCTCAGGGTTCCGAGGTCTCAGCGGGTCCTGGGGGTCACGGCTGACTGGTGCCTCGGCTTCAGTCTTGGGGGCGTGGTGCGTCCCGACAGGAAGTGGGGCAGGGTGTCAAGGAAGTGGGGGACGGGTGGCAGTGTCCCCTCAGGGGCCCCACCTCTGCCCACTGAGCCCTCCCGAATGCTGCACCCCTCCCCCCACTGAGAGGCTGGCGCCCGCTGGGCATCAAGACGCAGGGCTGGGCAGTGGCTGCTGCGGGAGCGCCTGCAGCGTGCGGGCCGGGGAGGAGAGGGCCGGCGGCAGAGGCCGGTCAGCGCTGCAGCCTCCGCTCCGCGGCTGTGGTTCGCCTTCTCCAGCTCGACCCACCGCAGACGGAAAATGTTCGGCAAAGCCCGCGTCTGCCCCGCACCTGCGCGACCTTCTGTCCTGTGACCCTCGGGCGTGACTGTGCAGCAGCTCGTGGGCTTTGGTCACCGCAGGCGTTGTCAGTGACCACAGATTTCACGCAGCGTCGAAGGAAAGCACGTGGCTCTGACATCTCCCACGGGCTGGTGCGGAGGCTAAGGACAGCTCCGCATTGCCGGGAGCAGGCCGGGTGTCTGCCTGCCCGGAACCACGGAGTCAGAGTGCGCAGTGGGAGGTCCCGTGTGCTCCCTGAGGGTGACCCCGGAAACCAGCGCCCTTCAGTTACCCTCCAGCTTGGGCGCATCTCACAGTCCCTGGGAGGCGTCACAGCTCTGGAGCCATGTGGGATGGGGCACCCCCTACCGCGCCCCAGCCACGCACTCCAGTGCCGGCCCTGAAGCAGGTCACCCCGACCAAAGCCACCCCTTGTCACCTTACCAGGAGCACAGACGTCCCTCCCTCTGAATTCTCTGCACTTAAACAAATGATTGCTGTTTTTGTAGTCTGCTGATCCCCTCTCTGTGGGAAGCCAGCGCTATCCATGGCACCGCTTAGTTCCTGGCTCATTCCCTCTCCTTCTCTTAGTCCTCGTTCTTTTTGAAAAGATGCATCTCCCTGCTTCCTATCACCTGTCTTTTATCTTTGTCTTGATTTGGGGCCTAACTCAGTGGCCAAAGGGAAGCAATGCGTGTGAGCGCTGAGGCTGGGTCGTGGGAAGGTGCTGGTACCGAGTTTTGCAGTGCTGGCATTTCCTTCTGCAGATGATTTCTAAGTTCTCAAAGAATTGAGCAAAGCAGGCAAAAATGGTGGCAAAATTTCACATTTATTTGAAAAATTAAAAGTAAAAGGTAGGGAGAAACTGGCTCTGCTGAGTGAGCTTAGGCCAAGTAAAAGAGAAAAAAGGAAAGGAAAGGAAAGGAAAGGAAAGGAAAGGAAAGGAAAGGAAAGGAAAGGAAAGGAAAGGAAAAGAAAGGAAAAAGAAAAGGAAAGAGTACGCCCTGGAGCCCCAGGGAGGGCTACCACGAAGAAGCCCACAGCAAGCTTCCAGTGGCACCGGCTCCTTTTATCCATTCCGCACATCTCGGGTTCTCAGAGCAGGCCACGCATGGGGGCCTGGGGAGGGTCTGGCGAGTGCGCTGGGGCGTCTGATCTCGCCTGCCTCCCGCGCCAGCCTAAGCCAACCCTGTCCTCCTGTCTCTTTGGCTCACACCACTGGACCCTGTGCCCAGCAGGCGCCTGACCGAGGGGTCCGTCTGCCTCACAGCAAGGGAGCCCCGGGGTGCAGGCGCAGCGACAGCCCTTCCAGCCCCGCATCTGTGGATGGCCGCACGCTGAGGCCACTCATACACGAGGCAGGGGAAGGGGGCCCAGGGGGCGCTGGCCAAGCTTTCCTGCAGAGCTGACCACCTGACTTTCAGGAGGAACTGGAGATTCATCACTTTACCAGGAATCACTGGACATTTGAACGCTGTCCTGATTAGCTTTATGACACTGGTCAGGGCGCACCTGGGCTGCGAGTTTGTGACCCCGGCCCTTGCTGGCCTCCCCGTGGGGATCTCGCGGTGGGCAGGCTGGGGCCACCTGTGGAGCTGGCACCATCCCCTCCCTCCCGTGGAGCTCTGCGGTGACTGCTCATCCCCTCCGCTGAGCCGGACCCAGGATTCCCTGTGCACGGCTGGTGCCTGGGGGGTGCAGTGACCCCCAAATCCTCAGGGTGGCTGGGGGTGGCGGGGAGTATGTCCTGGTTGGGGCACAGTGCCCTCCGGGAGAGGACCCGGACACTTCTGGAACCCAGGGCCTAGGATGTGGGGGGAGGGAGCAGCCTGCACACACCGTCCGCCCCGGCCGGTGCACCCCACGGGCAGGAGCTCTCACGGCCGTGGGCCCCCG
>RJWM01021254.1:0-35527 GCA_004363535.1 Dasyprocta punctata | reverse complement strand
TTGTTTTTTCCCTGTCTCTGTCTCCCCAATGCTTCCATTCTGATTTGCAAATTAAACTACCACTATATAAGTCTTTCTGTCAGCTTACATTTTGGGGGAATTTCAACCTAGAATGATGACTTTCATTTTTAATTAGATACACAAGATAACTTGGGAAATGTTATATAAATGGGAATGTTATATAAATTTTATTTTATGTATTCCATGCCATTATTGAACACTTAGCATGTGCTACTTGAAGAGAAGGACACAGACCATATCCCAAGGGCTTTCACTTGTTGAGGATTATACTCATTCTATCTGCATGTCTGCTTTCAAAAGATAAATTATTAATATTACCAATAGTACATATTGCTGACTTTTATCACATACCTACTGTGTCACAGGCAGTGGGAAGATCTTATGAAATATTTTCTTAGTTCTTTTAGACTATATTCTGAGGTTTGTAGAGGTGAAAAAAAGTCATCAAGTTCCTACTACTAGTAAATCCTGAAGTCAAATTCATATTCAAATTTTCCTGGTTCCAATACATACTAATAATGATCTAAAGTGTTCTTTTATGATAATTTCTTGTCCTCAATATCAAAAAGATATTGTCCATCACGATAAAATTTTATTTTCCTAACAATACAAGAAGATAGACTTGTACTTCTTATTCTTGTTTTATTCTAAACAACATTCCATGACAGTCCTACAATTAAAATCATGTTCTTACCCTGAGAGTAGAGTTTACCACCATTAACTAAGTATGCAAGAATTCTTACCTGCTTTTGGGTGTGTTGGTTGAAGACAAATAAGCCTTAAATCACTTACTCTTCTCCAACAAACCCATGTTTAGAAGCTGACTGGCACCATTTCTACATATGTGCCTAAATTTGTATAAATCATTTGATGGATTATGTAAGTATAGCATTAAGAATATATCATGGAAATCTACTATCATTCTTTTATCATAAATCATTTCCTCATTTCCAATTTACCTGGTCAATGGATACTCCCAAGTGAAAAAAATAAAGGATTCTAAGGAATAGTGAAAATGCCAGTTGAAATAGCACCTTTTATTTGCACTCACTGTATATCACTAAGGTACCACATCTGTTACAGGCATCTCAGCATCTGTTTTTCATATCTTGTGATAGGTACTATCATGAATCCCAGCTTGAGAATGAGGAAACTGAGTCTCAGAAACTTTAAGCACAAGATCCACCAATCACACTTAAATTCTGAAGAAGAGAGCAGTGCCTTCAGATAGGTCAATAAAATTGTTACTGCAGCCAAGCTCTAGAGGAAAAGAGCTACTTCAGGAAGCAACAGATTTATCTTTGTCTTTGACATACTGAAAACTGTGCCACTTGGTTCAAATATTTTAGGGATTCTGTTTTTATCTACCTTGCTGAATAACATAGGCAACAATTTTTTGTAAATCTACTCTCTCTCTCTCTCATAGAGAGAGAGAGAGAGAGAGAGAGAGAGAGAGAGAGACAGAGAGACAGAGAGACAGAGAGAGACAGAGAGAGAGAGACAGAGACTAATCTCCCATCTCCAGCCCAAAGACCTCAAAAGTTCTTAAATAGCTCTAATAGGCTGACTAAATCACATTCACAGACATAGCAGAAATGGATTCTTTGTTTGTCCCTTATATCCCTTAGGATATGTTGCTACATTATTCCTTGAGTCTCAAAGTGAGTGTTACACTGTTGCAGAAAAACTAACATCAAACAAATGGAAGACTCCTTTGTTTATTTTAAAAAAACAAGACAAAAAAAGATAAAATTAATATAGAATTTCAAAAAAAGCAGTAAGGAATCACTACTAGACAATATATTACATATTGTTATCTTAGAAGTAGCTTTTGTACCAAGGAGCTTGGAAGTCAACTTTAATTTAATGCTCATGGGTTGAGGGACTGAATCTGAGTCCAAATCACCAGCCCCAAACCAATTTAGATTTCAGTTTAAATACATGTTGCAAGTAGGAAGTGCAAGGCTGAATTGCGGCTATGACTTTATTGCTTACATGAAGTCCTACATTGTTAAGCAGATTTGTTTGAAGCAGATTCACTTATGTGAATTGTTTATCATAAGGTAGGGACATTCTGGGAAAGAGGGGAGGGTGTTTGAGTGGAGCTGGTAGAGTTGAATGTGTCCTGTACTTGGTCAGTCTTTTCTGGGACTAAAGTCCTTGAAGCAAGCTGGAAAACTATAAATATATTTCTAGGTAGGAAAACAGAGACATTACTGCTGGATACAGTCAGGTAGACCTAGCATTTTATCTGGAGAAGCAGCTGGATGCAGACAGTCAAGGCTAACTGAGCTTAGCAGGCTAATCATGGGACAGACAGCAAGAGCTTAGTCACAGTCCACTAATCAATTTTTAACTTCTGTTATAAAATGTCTGTAAGTTTGTTATTCTAGAATTTTGCTCTACATGCTCCCCTGTTTTTATTGTGTAGAATATTCTTCTTCCTTACAATATACAATTCCAGAACCCTCCCATGGAGACTGGTCATCAGGTCACCAGAAAATATGTCCAGGTAGATGGAGGGAGACAAGACCCAAGGCTTATTTTAATAGTCATAAATGTCTAGACACATCCATCACCCCTGGCCCATACTAGGATTCCTTCGTCATGACCATCCGTGTTTCCACTGGCCCCTGAGCCTTTTGTAAATCACACAGATCTCAGACTCCTGATCCCCTGCATCTGATAAATGGCACCCATCAGGTCCCCAAAGCTGTAAACCTAGCATTAGACAAACACAGTTGGCTTTGTGTTTCCCTTTCAATTTTCTCTTATCAAGCTCTAGGTCTCACTGGAAATAATTCTAAATTGAATTCACTCATGCCCCTGATCACTTACTTCAGCCCTATCCCACAGTGGTATGGAGAAACACTTCCTACTTTGTAACCCCTAATCTTATGCCCAGAGTATCAAATTATCTCTGTGATGGAGTAGATGATTTTCCTCCTAACCATGTGTTGATTTCACTGAAATTTAACCACTAATTATTCATTTCTTGATCCTGTCATGTTCCAATTTCCATGATGCCTGTGCAATGTATGGGTAGGAGGTGATCAGATGACGTTTCCCTCACAGGAGCAGAATTCAGAGTGTGAACAATGCAGGACATGAATCTCAAGGTAAACCTGAAGGGAACAAAGTGCCTCTACCAAACAAATGCTAATAAGGGAAGCAGCCTCAAGACAAGATACCCTATGGGACCCCTGATCAGCTCTATGTTGGGGGCTCTGAATCTACTAGCGAGGGATGCTGTAACACAGGAAGAGAAGGGGAGGTACAATTGAAATATTTGACTGTAACTGCATTGTGATTCTCCTCTTTCCATTCTCTCTGCCTCTCCACCACCTCCTCTACCTTTTTTCTTCCTTCCTTCCTTCCTTTCTTCCTTTCTTTCTTTCCTTCCTTCTTTCTTTTCTTTCTTTCTTCTTTCTTTCTTTCTTTCTTCTTTCTTTCTCCTTTCTTTCTTTCTTTCTTTCTTCCTTTCTTTCTTTCTTCCTTTCTTCCTTTTCTTGCTTCCTTTCCCTTTCCTTCCTTCCTTCTCTTCATCTTCCTAACCCTTCTCTCTTTCTTCTTCATTCTAGGGAATGGATCAGGGCCTTTGCACTGAGCTACAGTCTCAGTCTCTTTTATTTTTCATTTTGATTCATGATCTTGTTAAAGCACTAATTTGCCTAGACTAGGCTCAGATTTGTGATTCTGCTTACTCAGCCTCCCACAGTGCTGGAATTATAGAGGTGCAGCACTGCAGCCAGCTTTATATTCTCTTTGCATAAAATCATAAACTCGTTAAAGATGACAAACTCATCAAATATTCCCAATGCTGCATTAAGGGAGTAAAAGTATATGAATGTTATATCACAATGTGTGTGCAACATAGTTGCACTTAATAATAACTTGCTCATTTTGCTCACTCAAATAATGCCTAATATTTTCACTTAATTATACATTCACATTAACCAATATCCTTAACATCAAATCTATTATTTACCTAATAAATTTTTAGAAAAAACCTATGTACTTTCTTTTAGGTTAGTTCATTTTTAAGCAGTAGAAATAATCAGATGGCAGTGAGCTTCACAGGACTTATCAAGGAGACGTGTAAAGGAATGAATTTCTTAATATTGTCTACAAATAAGCAGCGAACCATCCACTGCAAAGGTCAGAATTATTCATATACTTACTTTAGTTCTTATCTCTTCCAAGTTTGTTGGCAAAGTGTCAATTGGCTCATTAATCCTCTCGCCAGGTCACTGAGCATTTGGTGTGGCCCCTAAGAAACCATCGGGGACCTTAGTTTACCTCATAAAATCTTTTGTCTTTGAGTAGAAATGACATTGTCTCAATTTTTCTCCCATTCTCCCTGCATATCCTTATTTTCTAACAACTGTCACACAAAGAGAATCACAACTCATTTAGTCCAATATCTCTGGAAATGTTTCTCACCAGCAATCACAAACTTAAACATTTTTAATAGTTTAAGTCCTGATTATATCATCTTGCAGGACCAGACCTTGTGGCAAAAGGTTGTGTCTTCTGAATTTGAGACATCCATGCATACCTAGAACATTCACTCACTCCCAAAAGACAGGCATTCCAGGATCAAGCATTAACGCATGCTTAATTTATGGGAGATGCTCCAGATAGTTGGGAGTGTACATTCAGAAAAGGTTCACGTAGTGGAATACAGCAGTACAAATGAACTGATGTTTTCTGTGTACATATAACATTGCTGCTGAAACATACTAGCACATGTGAGTAAAGGTGCTTCCATTCTCCAAGGACAAAAATCATTATGACTACATATAATTTCTTTGCCTACAGTCATAAACATAGGAAGACCATGTTTTTAGTTGAAGAAAGTAGAACTGAGATTTGGAAGAAATACCTGGATTTAAATTTTGCAATCGAAAACATGCTAATAAACCCCTATTAGTTTCAATTTGCTTCATTGTAAAATAGAGACAGTAATTTTGAAACTACCTGTTTGCACACATGGATTAAATCACCAAACTGATATTCATTTAACATAAATGCATGTATCACACATACAGAAGTAATAGTTCTAGAACCTTATCAAATGCCATTTAACGAGAATAAACAGAAGAATAATTATTGCTTCTGCCAAACTTTCCTCAGATATTAGTAAGGGAGAAAAACCCATTCCTATATGTTCAATGAAATCTGAAGTGAACATAAGGATATTTAAGAAAATAAGAACACATTAAGAGGATTTCAAAATTCTTAGCCTCTGTGTGTGTGCCAGAAAATAATTTACAGACAGATTAGCAATTGTTTATTTCTTAAGTTAGAAATTCTTTCTTTCTTTCATGTGTGTCTCTCTCCTGTGTTTAACATATTTCTTTTGCCACTAATACAAATCAAAGAAAGGAATAAAATCAACAATTCCACACTCCCAACTGCCACCTGCCCAAACACCCAGCCAAGGGATCCTACCCTCTTCTTAATTTTGCTTCACCTTGGACAAGAAAATTTTAAAAGATTCAGAGATTAAGTTCCTTGGAGAATCCAAGCTCAGTCAAGTAAAATATACAGGAAGACTTTAATAAAATAGCAGGGAGACTCTGGAGTACAATGTGTTTTAGAATCTTCATGCTGAAAGTCTACAGTTCTTTCCGTTTCATATCCTGTGTTTACGCACATGAATATGGAGACCTGGACAATACATCTGTTGAAAGGTGATAGCTACCAAAAGCACGCAGCCAGTATAAGACCCCAATAACTACAGTCACTAGGAAGGGACCCTGTTTCCTTTTCTTATTTTCCTTTTTGTCTGTAATATGTAAGATTTGTTCATGCTCTTGCACTACCACAAAAGTAGTCCCTCTTTACGTATCATCGTTTTCCTGGCTTTGAGAACGAGCTAAGTTCTCCTCTTCAGCAAACTCCTCAACAGGCACTTTCCACCCCTGTTTCTCACTGTGTAAATTATAGGATTCAACAGGGCAGTGAGGATGGCAAAGAACACCGTCTTCAACTTGTCCACAGGGTAGGTAGACACAGGACGCAGGTAAGTGAATATGCACGTCACAAAAAAAGGGAATGAAGACGGTGAAGTGGGAACCACAGGTGGGGAAGGCTTTGTGCCACCCTTCAGACCCGTGGGATTTCAGGGAGTTCAAGATGGCTGCCTAAGAGAGGAGCAGCATGGACAGAATGAGCAAGCACGTGACTCCGTTATTGTCGGCCAGCACCATTCCCAGCCGGTAGGTGTCGCTGCAGGCCAGTTTCAACAATGGAAATGGTCTGACATTGGGACCACAGAAGGGCAGGTGGATTAGGAAAAGAATTTCACAGTGGAATGCAGGATCCTTCCCACCCAGGCTACCACAACCAAGAGGTGAGAGAGTCCCTGCTTCATGGTGGCCATACAGTGCAGGAGCCTGCAGATGGCCACGTAGCGGGCATAGGCCATGACAATGAGGAAGATGACCTCCGAACCCCCAAGAAGTGCTCCGCGCAGAGCTGAGTCAGGCAGTCGCCCAAGGAGATGGACCTCCGCTGGTACAGCAGGTCGATGAGCATTTTCGGGGTGGTGACGGAGGTGTAGGAGGCATCTATGAGGGACAAGTAAGTGAGAAAGGAGGACATGGGAGCGGACAGGGTGGGGCTGAGGGAGATGGTGATGACAACGAGCAAATCACCCAGCACTGTAAATAAGAAAAGGAACAAAAAGACAAGGAAGAGTATTTTCTTCAAGTGTGGATTCTGTGCGAGTCCTAAGAGAATAAATTCAGTCACATTATTGGGAGGCGTGGGGTGATCCATCCGGCACATAACGACTTCTTGAGTCCTAAAATACCTACCAGATGATTAAGATACAAAGTTAATCACGCGGGGTCATAACCTGAATATCATAGCACAGAGACAGGGTGGACACCTTCTCTGAGTCACGTGGAGCACGACCTTGGCGTCCATGAGCCTGTAGTGCTTCAGTTGTTCCTTTTCCACTTCCCCCATGATGCTGTCTCTTCAGATGCCTAACACTCTCTGTCACCTATGAAACACTCACAAAAAATCAGTTGTTCGATAAGTTGAAAAGAAGACGTGGGACTCTTCATGAGCTCTGGATTCCCCACTTCCAACACCTTGGGACTTTTTTACATCCTTCCCTCCCCCCACGAATGCGATCCTTCCTCTGTGTCTGTGAGCTCACACACTGTAGCCATGAGATAAACGGTGTAAGTTGTAAAATGTGGTACCGAGGTAAAGCTTAATCACTCTTCTGGAATTTACATTTGAACCCATGATTTTAAATTTTAAACTAACACATTCAAGAGCTATATTGCAAGGAAATCTAAGCAAGCAGATGAGGAAAATAGGTAAATCTCTGGGGACACACCTTTGTTAGTACTTGGCATACACATATGATATTCATGGCTGTTGCTTCAATGTGCCTAACACAGTGTCTGGTATCGTGCGTTCATTGTGTAGCTCATGATAAATACATGCTTTATGAGTTCCCACACTTCCTACATCTCCATGAATGCCCGCACCTCCCTGACTATAAACCAAGGAGCTCAAGTACTCTCATGTTTTCACTCTTCTTATCCACAATATGTACCTACTTCATGAGAGATATCAGTAAACTCTTAAAAGGAAAGTTACATATTGAAGTTCAATACATTTGGAATACTTTATATGTTGAGCTTTAAAGCATGGTATTGGGGAATTCAACTTTCAAGATTACTATGCTTGTAGTTAATATTGTCTGTTCTTCAAAATTACATCCCCTGGATGATTTAACATAGTAAATTCAGTAAATTCACAGTTTCAATACTAGGCTAAAATATTCTCTTACATGAGCTCTTCAATCTATCAAAATCTACAGAGTAAGTTAAACCCTTATTTTCAAAGTTATGAAAATGGAAACAATGTGGAATACAGAAATAGACTGTTAGATAAGGTAAAGTATGTATAATTTGTACATAAATTGATTACCACAAGTACGTAAGTTCACTCATTGAGCAACTATTTATTGGAAACTTACTATGTGTAGTAACGTGTGCTGCTTTATATCATTATAAAAATATTTGTGCTAAATGCCCTTCGTACTCTCTCTTCTGATATTTATTAATACAGTGCAGCAATTTATTCACCTGCAAGAGAATGATCCACCCTACTTCTCTGTATTTCTGCTCCAAACATTCTTCTGTCACCATCCATTTTCCCATTGCATTCATCACTCTTGATAAAGAACACTGCATTATTAATAGAAGAGGAGGAAATTATTCTAATTTGGGTACATAAATATTACCAAGAATTGAAAAGAGACACATCAATGTAACAGAAAGTATTCTGTTAAAAAATGTTTCTTTTCTTTTCAAAGTTAAATAGACAAATGGCTTCAATCTTTACCTAAGATTATTATATTCATACGATCTTGTACTTTTGGGAAAAGAAAGTATAGAAATTTCATTATATTCCCTTTTTCTGAGGACAACTCCCTGTGAAAAGAGAACAGCGCATATAAAGTAAGAATAAGACAACACAATTAATTAAGAAAGAACTCAAAGGAATACAAATAATTTTGCCTCTTTGACTTCACAATACTCTTCCTACACACAAAGTCTAAAGGAAAACAGTTTTTAAAACAAAAATTGCTATGTGAAAATATGTTCAATGAGATTATTCAATACCCAAGAAAAATTATAAACTGTGTGTCATGTCCAAGACTAAGAAGCAAAATATGTAACAAAATAGATTTTTATATGTAATAGTACCAATGTAAATTTAAGAGAGATTTTCAAAATTTGTAATAGAGAACATTCTTTTGTTGTAATATCAAATGGGAAGACTTTTTTTATTTTTTTATTTTAAAGAATCAAAAAAGAAAAAATAAAGTAGAAGTAATACAGAATTTCAAAAAAATGTAAGAAATAAATACTAGTCGATATATTACATATTGTTATCTTAGAAGTAGTTGTTCAAGTTATGAGATCTAGGCATAAAAGATGTTCAGAAAATGAAACAATGACAACACAAACTATTCTTTCTGATGAACTAACAGAGAATCAGTAGTATAGTTTTCTATCTTGTATACTTACATATACATACAGTTATATGTGTGTATCTACAAACATATAATCTTTTTCTTCCTTCCATTTCTCCTTTCCCCTATCCCAGCTGTTCTTCAATTATGAGCACTTTCATTCCCTTTCCTTATTATAATATATATTGTACATTTTGGATCTTATTACTCTCTCAATTTTCTAAAAATTGCTATTCATTTTTTACTATAGGGAGAAAATACGATATTTAGAAAAGTATAGTCTCAAATTGCCTCCATTTACCTATAAAAGACTCAAGATCATCCTTTTTATAGCTGAGTAATATTCCATTGTATAAAAATACTACATCTTTTTCATCTATTCTGCGGTTGATGGGCATTTTGGTTGTTTCCAAGATTTAGCTATTACAAATTGTTTTACTATAAACATGGGTGCACATATATTGCTGGGACATGACACTTACAGTTTTTCCTGGGAAAATACCCAGAAGCAGAATAGCTGGATTGAAAGGGATTTCCAATCCTAGTTTTTTGAAGAATCGCCATACTTATTTCCACAGCGGTCACACTAGTCTACACTCCCACCAACAGTGGAGAAGGGTACCTTTATCCCCACAACCCTGCCAACATTTGTTATCAGTTGATTTCTTGTTGGCAACCTTTCCTTTTGGAGTGAAATGGAATCTCAATTTTCTTTTAATTTGCATTTCTCAAATGACCAGTGATGTTGAGCATTTCTTCATGTATTCGTTTGCCATTTGTATTTCTTCATCTGAGAAGTGTGTGTGTTCATGTCAGATGCCCATTTTTGGATTGGGTCTTTGAATTTGGGGGGCCTGATGTTTGTCAATTCTTTATATGTTCTAGATATAAATCCTTTGTCTGAGGGATGGTTGACTAAAATTGTTTGCCATTCTGTGGGCTTTCTTTTCACTTTACTGGCGATTTCTTTTGAAGTGCAAAAACTTTATAATAAAATGAGATTCCAGTTGTTGATTCTTTGAAGTACTTCCCATGCAGTTTGCATTTTGTTCATGAACTCTTTGCCTACCCCTATGTCTTCAAGATTTTTACTTATTTGTCTTCCAGGAAATTTAGTGTTTCTATTTTAATATTTAAATCTTTGACCCATTTTGACTTTAGTTTAGTGAATGGAGATAGACATGGGTCTAGTTTCATTCTTCAACATGTGGAAAGCCAATTTTTTCAACACCATTTATGAAAGAGGCTATCTTTCTTCCAGTGAACATGTTTAGCCCCTTTGTCAAATATAAGGTGTCTGAGTGTCTTTGTAGTTGTACTTGCATCTTATAATCTGTTCCATTGATCCTCGTGTCTATTTTTTAGCCAGTACCATGCTGATTTTATCACTGTAGCTTTGTAGTGTAATTTCAAGTCTGGGATTGACATGTCTCCTGTCTTGCTTTTTTGCCCCATATTGCCTTTGCTATTCTAGATCTCTTTTGGTTCCAGATGGATTTTAGGAGTGTTTTCTCTAGATCTGTAAGTTATGTTAATGGTATTTTGGTTGGGATTGCATTAATTCTGTATAACTGTTTTGGAAGTATGGCCATTTTCGCAATGTTGGTTCTCCCTAACCAAAAGCAAGGGATGTATTTCCATTTTCTAACATCATCTTCAATCTCCTTTTTTAGAGTACTATAGTTTTCACCATATAGGACTTTTACATGTCTACTAAGCCAACCCTAGAAAGAATACTGAAAAGACATATTAGAGAGAGCCAAAAATGACTACAATTCCCAGAAAAACAACAGAAAAAAATGACCATGCAGGGTAAACAATTAATTGAGGGGGAAATGCAGAAAACCACCAACAGGAAAATAACATGACAAAGTTAAGCCAGTACATATCAGTTATATCCATCTATGTAAATGGCCTCAATTCACCAATGAAAAGAAATAGGTTAACAGAATGGATCAAAAAAAATCAGGATCCAACTATATGTTGCATACAAGAAACACATCTAACTCAAAAGTAAACTCATAGACTAAAAGTCAAAGGATGGAAAACAATATTCCATGTGACAGGAACCCAGAAAATAGTGGGCATAGCTATTCTGTGTGCAGACAGTGTAAACTTCAAACCAAAGTGATCAAAAGTGATAAATAAGGTAATTACTTACTTGCTAGGGGGAAAATTCAATAGGAAGAGCTAACAATTATAAATACATATTCACCAAATACAGCAACACCCAATTATATAAAACAAGTACTAATGGACATGAAAAACCAAATGCACAACAACACAATATTAACAGGGGACCTTAATACTCCATTTTCACATAGAGATAGATCAACTAGACAAAAAATTGGCAAAGAAATAACAGAACTGAATCAAACCTGTGAACAAATGGACTTAGTAGATGCTTAGAGTGTTCCACCCAACAACAACAGAATACACATTTTTCTCAGGTGCACATTGGATGTTCTCTAAAATAGACCGTATATTACCCCATAGAACATGCTTAAGTAAATGCAAAAAAATTGAAACTATCCCATGCATATTATCTGATCATAGTGCATTGAAATTGGAAATTAATGGTAAAAGAAATTGCAAAACCTACATAAACACATATAAATTAAATAACAACCTCTTTAACAACCAATTGGTTACAGATGAAATTTAAAAAGACATTGAACAATACCTAAAATTCAATGAAAATGCAGATGCAACATACCGAAACTTGTGGGATGCAACAAAAGTGATCCTAAGAAGAAAATATATAGCAATAAATTGTCACATCAAGAAAACAGAATGAACACAAATAAACAACCTAATGCTATACCTCAAGCTTCCAGAAAAAGAAGACCAAATCAAACCCAAAGCTCATAGAAGAGAGGAAATTATAAACATCAGAAGCAGAAATTAATGCAATTGAGACTAAGAAGACAATAAAAAGAATTAATGAATCAAAGAGTTGGTTCTTTGAGAGAATACAGAAAATTGATAAACCTCTATAAGAAAAAGAAAGAAAAAACTCAAAGTGCCTGGAACAATGGGATAAGTGTGTTCTAAGCAGGGGGTGGGGTGTACTTTGAGAGGGATCAGTGACAATGAGTGTTTCAATGTGCATTTTTTTTTGTAAATGTAAACATTCACCATATTTGTAGATCACTGTTTTCCAGTCTGTGTTGATTCTAGGGTACTGTCATTAGGCTTATGGAAATCTTGGAGTCTACAAAGTCCATACCTTTCACTGTCCAGAAGCTATTTCATAACTCCTTTATATTGTAGAAAGGAGATAATACTATAAATAATTATTGCTCACAGAACTACAAATAATATCAGGTGGAAGTTCTATTGGTTTTCCTGAGCACTGCATATAAAGCATTTGAATTTATTTGTGAATTCATTACAAATCCCTAATTGAACAACATAAACGTGGTACACTGAGTTCTTGGTTGGACACATCACAGTATTTCACTCTCCTGTCAATAATTAATGAGCTAAGTAAAGTTTTTGTCATGTGTTCATTGTATAGTTGTATGAGACACATGATTTTGCTCTATATTTTGAAAATTCTTTTGTCTTTTTATGTTAACATTACTAAGAAAAGTTTACATACATATTCTTATTATATATATTACTTCATCATGAACTGTTCTATTTTACTGTATTTGGGATTTCTTTCTATTTGACAACAAGTGGAAACAGAATGTGAAATGAAACATTTTAATGAATCTTTCAGCTCTAATCTCACCCAGAGTTAGCTACTTTGAGCATGTTAATCAAACAAAATAAACCAAGGTGGTGCACAGGATGCCTGGCAAGCACTGGGTCCTGGCTTTGATTCCTGGTACCCCCCAAAAAATATCGAATAAATTATATCAATGTGGTCATGGGCTAGGTGTGTGTGTGTGTGTGTGTGTGTGTGTGAATGCACATGAATGCTACTTAACTGTGATATATAGTTTCAAAGCCTGTTTAATAATTCCAAATTCTTGTTATTTACTTGTACGTGTATCTGTTAGAGATATCAAAGTAGAGATATACAGCAAACAATGTGGAAAAAGCCTACTTTCATGTCCCAGTAGAAAGAGACAGAGAACAGCAATTTTGTACAAAAGCAACTGTGTAGCACAGCAGATTGTAATAAATGTATGAGAAAATAAAGAAGGAAACAAGATACAGAGTCTGAGGATAGGAATCATTTTGTGAGAGGTTGTCAGAGAAAGCTTCATTGAGATGATGTAGTAATAACAAGAAAGGAAAAGGGTAAGGCAAGAGAAGAAAGAAGGTACTTACAGGAGGACTCCAGATACAAATGCCAGCAAGGGAGAGTCCCTGAGAGTCAGAGGAGACAGGACCAGTGACTCAGGGGTTGCAGGTGGAATAGAGCGAGTCAGGACCAGTTGATGCCAGGTCTCCCAGGGCTTTGCAGACCATCATGAGGGCTGTGACTTCATTGATGTGTCAACGCCTCAAAGCAGAATGACATGATCTGACTCAGTTGTCAGAAGGGTCACCTGTACCACTGTATGAAGAACAGAGTAAAGATGAGCAAAGTAGAATCAGGGACGTGAGTCAGGATGTCACTATGACAGCTGAGAGGGAAGATGGGCTGGACCAGGCTGCTCATGGGAAAGTAAATGGATTGTATAGGAAAATCAAACCAACTTACTTGATATGAAGTGTAATCCTCAAGCAAATGCTGGCTCAGTTAGGTGTGGCTTCTACTCATGAAATTGCCTCAACATATGTCAATGCTTTCTTCAAGTGATATGGTAAAAAACTTGGGAATAATTTTTACTCTTTTCCCTGTTTATACTCCGTATCAAGCAAATTATAATACCTCCTGTGTCAGTTGCCTAATTTATGCCCATTTTGTGTCAATTAGTGAACCAGTCTCCCTTTCATTCTCACAGTAACTTCTCAAGCCATGATCGTGTTTAGAGAAAATACTCAAGAGTTCCAGAAATTATCTTTATTTTATAGAATTATTACCTTTGTTATTTATTTCAATGTAAAGCTAGAATTTCAGCCTACTAAGTAACACTGAACAACTTCTTTATCCTGCCTTATTTGTTTCATCTATGAAATAAGGCTAGGAATAGTCCTTGTCTCAGGGTGGATACAATTTGTAAAAATCTCTTTGGTAGAATGAGCCATCATTATGGACTGTGAAGGGGGGGTAGCATGATACCATGAGACCATGATTATTAAAGTCACCATGTTTTTTACAAGGCAAAAGTAATGTATTATTTAAAAGAATATCACTTTTTGCTATCATTTATTTGTATGGTATTTAGTCAGCCAAAATCATTTTTTTGCCTACTTTACCAAGTGGCTATACGCTATTTAACACACACATGCTATACCTACATCACATGTTAGACTTAGTGGTTAATTTTGGCGTTAGGTATAGAGAGACAGTGTGTGTCACACATCACATTTCTAAAATACATGTAAAATACAGTTTTCTGGCAAAAACATATTCACTTACAAGCATTGTTATTCACTGATAGTTTTTCACTGACCAATTGTCTTTAAATACGATGTCTTCTACTCTACTGCTCAGCAAACTATCTTCATCATACACACAAAAAATGATACTTACGTGTCCTCTCCTCTCCATCACCTTGTAATTCTGCTATATTTCTTATGCTGGAGGCAAAGAGAATACAGTGTTCTAACTGCCCAGTCTGGGAACATCCACCTGAGTTCCCTTCCCATCACTTTAAAATACAAATGACTGTTTCAGATGGGGAAACTGAGACACTGAAAGGTTAACCCTTGTGCTCTAGGACATAAAGTTAGTGAAGGTCAGGCCTGAAAATTCATAATCCAAGTCTGCCTGGCCTCAGGGTTTCATCTTGGCTGGACTCCACAGTACCTCCCACATAGCAACTTACCTAAATACTATGATCCTTCATTAAAGTCACGCTTCAACAAAGGGGCTTTAAAAAGACTGTCTCTCATCCTGACTTACAAAGGCATTTTAAAAAAAAAAAACTTAATTCAAAAAGTGCTAGGGAATTTAAAAGGCATCATCTCTCAGGATCTTCTGAGAATTTCTCATCTTTCCTCTCAGAAGTATTTAGAAATGTCAATGTATTTATTTTGCTTAGTTGGTCAATAACACAATACTCTTGCTGCTCAAACAGTATTTCTAATCTGCTCTAAATTCACTATTAAATAAAAATACTTGCTATTATGCATTATTCTAATCTACTTTCACTTCATCTATAAAATAACTCTATGATATAACTGCATGATTTCAAATGCACAGATAGAAAAGCTAAGGCAGAGAATGGTTTATTTCATGTACCCAGGTTAATGTAACTAGTAAATCCTAGAACTATAGTTCAAAACATCCCCTTTCCTAGATAGGCAGAATTAAAATCATTAAAATGGCAATTTTACCAAAGGGAGTCTATAGATTTAGTGCCACTCCTAATAAAAATACCCAACAAAGTTCTTAGAATCAAAACAAAATTCTTAAATTTTATATGAAGCCAGAAAATAAATATAAGAGCCAAAGGAATACTATTAAAAAAGAAAAGTGGAAAGACAGCATAATTCTTGATTTCAACTTATGCTATGAAGTTATAGGAACAAAAACAACATGGTTCTGCCACAAGAATAGATCTGTACACCAATAAAATGGAACAGAAGACACACAAAAAAAGCTCATGCAATTTCAGCCATCTGATTTTTAATTTTTTCATATTAGTTCATGTTTTCAGGGCATGCAGTTGGCAGGCACCTTGGAGTGCATACATGTACCTACAGCTTGTTTCTTTTTCAATCTCCTTCCCATTTTCCTCCCACTCTTCCCCCTCTCTTCTAATTCCCTTACCCTTATTTTCATTCTTGTTGGTATTGTTAATCTTAGCTCATGTTATTGCATCTAATGTGTACACTTATTGTGACTGTTTCATTTTTGATAAAGGGTACAAAGACATACACTGGAGAAAATAGAGCTTCTGCAACAAATAGTGCTGGGAAAACCGGTTATCCACAATTACAAGATTTAAACTAGATCCACATCTATCATCCTCTACCAAAATCAAATCAAATTGTTTCAAAGGCTTAGATATCACCACTTTGAATCAGCTGGAAGATAACATGGAGGAGACACTTGAAGCTAAACACAAGCAAAAACTTCATAAATAAAACTTGTTTAGTACAGGATATAATATCAAGAATTAGTGAAGGAATTACATGACATAAAAGGAAATGAAGAACAAAGTGAAGAGATAATTGACAGAATAGAGAAAATGTATTGATACTCCCAAAAACTAATAATTCATCCTAAGCTCAGTAATTTAAAATTTAATATTCCTAGTTGTAGTTGGTTGCAATATGCTTAATCCAGGGAGGACCCAAAATAAAAAGAAGAAAATAATATTGAAGCTGAGGGGAAAAATAAGTCCTGACTGCTGGGGAAGGGTGCTTTTTGCAATATTGTTGAGTGTAGAAACACAAAAAGAGAAAATATATTTAATGAACAGCATTGTCTAAGAAGGTTTCTGGGCAGAAGTGTGTCCCCACTAACCGCTTCTAGTAGAATTCAGGAAGAAACTAAGACATAAAAGACAAAGAAATGCAAAAAAGTACAGAACCAGGACATATTTGAATTGAAAAATATAATTGTTTCTCATCTGTAGTCTTTTTGGGTAACTCTGCTGCAATGAAGAGACTCATCCTTTCCTGGAGGAATAAACCTCAGAGCACTGTAGGAAAGCTATGTTCAAAGACAGAAAAAAAAATTGTGACTGCGGAGCACTTTGATAACATCACAGAAATATTTAATATGGTCTTTCCTAAGGCCCTTTATCAGACATAGGGTCCTCCTGGCTGTTGGGGGCAGACCTGCCAGATTCTCTCTAAACAAATAGGCTTCTTCGAATGTTGGCTGTTGCACAGATGTCATTTTACAGCACTGCGGTGGGGCTTTTGTGGGGGGAAAAAAAACTAACTCGATGGTATTTGTGGAAATCATTTTATCCTATCAGATGAACTACAATAATGTTTGTAGGAAACTAAAAAAAGAATTTACAGGAATTATAGCAGTTTACACAAAAATGAAATGTAAAAAGAACGTTGGACTTCCAAGCTTCTATGATAAGCATCAGGCTGGAAAACTACTGATCTAAAGCGCGTGCTGTTATCACTTACGGAAAATAATGGAAAGCTCAAAAGACTGACTCCAAAGCCTAAGGGAAGCAAAGAGTCATGGAAACCTCCTGGCTGAGCAATAACAAAGGAATGAAATGACATATCCTTGAAAAGGTCCCAGCATTGCCATCTAACAGCCACTGCTGTATACATCTAGGTTCTTCTTCCTTCTGAGCCCAAGGATTTTAGGATTATCCCATGTCCCTCCCATGTCCGTCCCATGCACTGGTGACACAGAGAATAAAGAGGTTGGTGATTTGTCTCTAGTTCACCAGTCTTCTAATCCAGAGGAGCAGTGCTCAAGAACTGTAGTCACTCCACAGGAGCCTCATCCCTAGAGGGGCTTGGTTGAGATGAGGAAATCCTAGACCTTGAATCTGGGTCATAAGGGTATAAAACTTGGAAAAATAGCCTGTAGGGAAGGAATATGGTAAGGGCATTACCCTTGGGGAGGACATGTTTACTGTGATCAGGGGGCGAAGTGTGACAGGATGTATTTGCACATCAGTATTTCCTGTTGTGCATGCTCTTCTGAACACTGTCATGGCCTCATTCAGGAGTTGAGTGTATCCTCTTCCAATTACTTCTACAGCAGACGGGGTTTCTCACTGTCTTAACTGATGGGTGTGGCAGAAATGATTCTGGGTGCCTTCTAAGGTCAGGTATCAGGTTGACTTACTCTCTCAGAACACATGCTGTTTGAGACTTGAGTCACTGTGAAAAGCTTAATCACAGCAACAGTGCATTTCTTAGGAAGTCTAATATAGTGCTCAATAAATTTTATTTTAAATATGGTACCAATCAGTTGACATTAGAAACACAAACCCAAAGCTTTAGGAATTACACATTTGTGCATGCACCCAGTTTAAACAAAACCAAAGCAGAACATTCTTTAAATGAATCTTTTCTCGAGCCGGGCGTGGTGGAGCATGCCTTTAAACCCAGCACTTGGGAGGCTGAGGTAGGAGGAGTGTTGTGAGTTTGAGGCCCGCTTGGGCTACAATGTGAGTGCAAGACTGGCCTGAGTTACATAGTGCGATCCTGTCTCAAAACACTAGGGCTGGAGTTTGGCTCAGTGGCTTCAGTGCCTGTCTGGCAGGTGTGAGACTGTGAGTTCGATCCCAAGTGCAGCAAAAAAAAAGGAAGAAAAAAAAATCAATCTTTTCTCAAAGTGTGTAAGTTACTATATTGGTTCAAAAATACACAACACTCTTTGGGGAGGAATACATGGATTTTATGATTTACACAACTTGTGGAAATGTGTGATATTATGCTAAAAAGGTGCATATTGTCACATGTTCAACTTATCGATTGCATTTCTAGATGACATTTTTTTGCTTTTCTAGAAGACATTTATACATTCTTCCTTCTACTAGTCAATATTAATTGACCAAAAAATGGGGAACACTTTCCGAAGCATTCACACAATGGAGTAAGTTATAATAGTGAATACAACTATATCCAATGACTGATGCAAAACTTAGTTACTTAATGATGATTTCCAAATTAAATTCCCACGATTCTAAATACAGTATACTAACTCACTCAATATTCAAAATCAGCTGATATTAAAAATAAACTTTTGCAGTATGGGCAACTGATTTTTAAGAAGTAACATATTTTACATTAAAAATCAACATCTAATATTTCGGGTGAGGCAAGGGATAAGACAGAAAAGACTTAATGGTTCGTAGCATATTAGTTTTTAGGATTGGTTTTGAGTTTCAAATGTTGTATTATTTAGGTATAAAAAACTAATAATATAAAATAAAAGTAAAATAGTTTAGAAAGGGTGACTCTGCACTTTATGTTTTGTAGTTAGAAGAGTTTTTTCATGCCTGTCTGTTGTCTTTGCTTCCTTTTGTGTTGGCTCCAATTTTTATCAGCTGTCTCAACTTATGGTAATATCACAAGTAGAAGCTATGGTCTGTCTTCACAGAAAATTTATTATGGATGAAAAACAACGACCTTTCTCAATAACACATAAATATACTGAGTTTACCTCTCACTTACTACTAGATTCCTCACCCAATTATTAGTCTTGGGGAAATATTTTCCAATTTACTAAGTGGGAGTCATAGTCTTGTCCTTGGTATACGATACTCTAAAAGCTTATATACTAAATATTCTTAAGTTGTGTTTTCTTAGAGGAAAATCAGCATTCAGTTACTCAGTGAGTAACTGGATTTGTGTTAGATGCCAAAAGCCAGGGTCCCAGGAGACAGTTCTAACAACTCATCTTTAGCCATCATTGTGAAAGAATGGATGTATCAGCAAAGGGTTTGGGTACTGTGCAGTAAAGTACCAGACTGTCCTCCCATGATGTAACTGAACACACCTTCGTCCTTGTGAGTACTACATTCATACATCATGGGAAACAGCACTCCCTATTATGGGGACAACCTAAGATTTTCAATATTCCATTTGGTTATCTCACTGATCTACTAGTAGTGCTACTTAAGTTGAATCTATCAAGGGGAATGTCAGAGGAGTATTTGTTGTGTCCCAAGATAGAATCTTGGTTTAACTATTACTGTTATGAATTAAAAACTGGTGGTCAACTTAGCACCAGCTGAATTAATTCAGCTCGTGTTGAGTAAACATGGCCCACCTGAAGAAAGCTGCCAACATAAATAGAGACACGGAGAAGAAGAGCGAGGCGCTGTGGGTTCTTTCAAGTGTTGCTGTTTGAGCAGCTGGTTCTCCCGGAGGTGCGTGTCATGCTGGCTTCCTCGACATGGATTCTGCCATTATCTCTGGAGGGACTCTGGACCTCATCAATGAGAGTGGCTGTGGTTCACGTTGCGGGAGCCCTGCTCCTCACATTGTGCATTGCTTCCTGGCTCCGGAGCGGAAGCTGTGTGCTGGAGAAGCTGGTCACACTGGGCTTCCTGACCTGTGCTCCACTGTTCTCCATCATCGGAGGAGCGCGGGACCTTGTTACGGTTGGGGATGGCTGTGGTGCTCTTCAGGGCAGCTCCACTTCTTCTTTTGAGCATGATTTCTCAGCTCCCATGTAGAACCCTCAACCCACTGCACAGCTCCTTCACCCTGCTGGCATAGACTTTCTAGTTCCACCGCTGACCTTTGGCTGCCCCGGCACAGAACCGTAAATAGACTGGCGTAAGTCCTTATTGTGGGCTCTTAGATTCCCAGTTGGAACTGTGGAAGGCATTGTCAAGTGTTTTGGGTCTCTAGTGGGACTCTTGCAAGACATTACTGTGGGATCCAGGCCCTCGGCTGAATATCCTGGGTCTTAGTGTTGTGGACAGATTTTCCTGCACTTTCATATATTCAACTCTGGGTGACTATTATAAAACAGTATTATAAACTTGGTGTCCTGTATGCAGTTGTTCTCCATGTAACCCCTGACTATGACAATTACCTTCACAGTTAGTACACAAAGTGCAATCTGGATGAAATCAGAAGAGATTCTGGCCTCATTTACTATTTCAGTAGGTTTTTTTTTTTCCTGAAAAAGTAGTTTTAACTTGTTAATCAAATTGTTTTTCAATTTAGTTTCATTTCTTTTATTCAGTCCTTACTAAATGATTGTTGACTGAATACTCTAAATATTGGTTTCCACAGACATATCATAGTACATTTTGTGGCAGAAAGACTCAATAAGCATTTACAGTTTACAGAACTTGCTAAGAGTTTGAGAAATTAAATAATTTTTACCTGTTTTCTACTCATCATGTAAAGTTTTCCCATTTTAAAATCTGATAGTAATTAATGACTTCAGGATTTGCATGTATGTTTTCAGATGCGAGTGCTCCTGTGGTTCTTTGCTGCACTCCTTCCCGAGATTCTAGTTCTGTGGTTCACTATGGCAAAGTTTTCAGGATTTAACCAATTGTTCCTTGTGCATGGTTCTTGAGCCATTTCAGGGCAGGACATCTTTTAAGTGACAATGGATCCATATAATTTGCTGTGGTCTCACTTCTCCTTTCTATGTTTCATTTGAGTGACTTCACCCAGTCTTGTGATTTAAAACATCAGTTATTAATGATGGTTTTCAGTCAACTTTTCACTTGTACATCCTATTGCTATCTGAATTTCAACCTCTGTTTCTCCCTTAATATTAATTCTATGTTTCTGAACTGAGATAGTCTTACTTAGCCATTGGAAATACCATCAGAATCATCACTTTCAAAACTGCTCGTTTTTCATTTTAGATCAGTATAAAGAAAATATGTGGAAAGAGGGAAAAACATATAATAAGACAGTCACTATTGCAGATCTCAGTAATGACCTTACTAAGCATGTATTTTGGGTGAGCTGCTTAACTTCTATGAATTTAAATTTCTTTTCTATGAAGCGTTATTTTTTAACTTCTCACATGAAATAGTAACATAAATTAAAAAAGGCCAACAATTTAAGTAGTATATACTAAATCTATTATATAAAGTGTATGCAATAAACATTTAGTGAACTGAAACTACTCCAATAAACTGTATTACTTAAATATCATTTTGCTAACATTAATTAATAAAATGGATGAAATGACTTTGGAAAAAAGTTTTGAGGTTTGGTGTTTGCTTGCTACACATATGAAACCTCAGACGATTTGTTACGTATAAATCTGGGACTTCTTGTAAGGTCGTGAATGTATGGTTTTCCAGATACCACACGGTCCTCTCTTGTTTGTACTTGCAAATATATTAGACCTGTATTGCAGGAGCTAAAAAAAGCTTGATTCCTACAGCCCATTTCTTTGACTTGCCAGAGATTTTCATCCTGAGCCTCATAGCTGTGGAGCAACTATGTGGCCATCTGTAAGCCCCTGCACTGCACGACCATCATGAACCGCAGGGTCTGTGGAGTGTTGGTGGCTGTGGTTTGGGTGGGATCTTGGGTGCATTCTTCAGCTCATAGTTTAGTTTAGACTTCTGGCCTTGAGTCTGCCTTTCTGTGGTCCCAGTGTGATTGATCACTATTTCTATAACTTGGAGCCCCTGTTGAAACTTGCCTGTGCAGACACCTATGTGGTCAACCTGCTCCTGGTGTCCGGTAGTGGGGCCGTTTATGTAGTGAACTTTGTCCTGCTGATGTTCTCCTACGTAGTCATCCTGCATTCTCTCAGAAACCACAGTGCTGAAGGCAGGAGAAAAGCCCTCTCCACCTGCATCTCCCACATCACTGTGGGCAACCTGTTCCTTGTACCTTGTATATATATTTACACACCCCCTGCCACCACCTTCCCCATGGATAAGATGGTAACTGTCTTGTATATGATGTGGACACCTTTGCTCAAACCTCTGATTTGCACACTAAGGAATGCAGAAGTGAAAAACACCATGAGCAGGTTGTAGAACAAGAAGTCAATCTCAGGTGTTAGGAGATGAAAGCAGGTTTCCAGTTCTTCTTCATAGTTTGAATTGACCTCAAAGAAAGTAATAGAGAATATCATCCTTTCATTGTCAGTTGAATGTAATCATCCATAGGGCTAGAAATTTTGTTATCTTCCCTTATTATCTTTTTATTCCTAACTCAGTACAAAGCACTAACTTTAAGTAATTATGGACAATACTTGTTGTGCTTATACTTTTGGTAATTTCCCTTTTGACTCTGGGCTATATTCTGAAAATAGGTCTTGTGTTTACTTCAATCCTTGCAGAACAGTGATGGAATATGGAGAAACAGCTTCCTTCTCCTCTTCCTCCTCCTCCCCCTCCTCCTCCTCATCCTCCTTCTTCTTTTTCTTCTTCTTTTTTTTTTCTTCTTCCTCTTCTTCACTTCACTCTTCTTAAGGTTGCCCTGGGCTTGTCATATAATTCTTTTGGTAAAACTTACCTTTTTTCCTCATTTGATCCCCTTTAATTTTGGGGAAATTATGTTTGTCTTGTATCACAATTAGTTTTTCTTGTTTTTATTAGAGGCCTAATAACATAAACCATAGCACACATATATCAAATTAAGATGGAGATTGGTGATAAGGAGTATATCCACTAAATTACAGGTGATTTGGAAATACTGACAGCCTAAACAAAGAAAGTGTTAACTAAACAAATGGTTTTTGAGTGCAGTGACCTCCTGCTTTCATTAACAATTCAGCTCTTATTCGCAAAATTAAGATTTTATAATTGGCCACATTCACTTTCTTATAGATTTCCAAGTTCAGTGTTCACCTATTAATAATTAATTTTAAAACCAGTATTACCTACATAATCCTAGAAGTTCATATTTCAGTTGTGAGTCCAGGAAACTAGATATTGTATTTCTGTGTAATATTTTTTGTGCAGTTCTCTGCAGATATTCTGGTTAACAAAGGTCTTCTTTCCACTTATCACTAAAAATGAATAGTATTTAGCTGTTTCATTTCTTGCATATCATAAAAAATAACAGATATTTTAGAGATAACAAATCAGACACTAGGGTTCTGTCTGTCTCAATTACAGTAGTCATTAAAAATGGAGAAGTTTTCCTTTAAAAAATCTGGATAAAAATGAAAAATCCATGTGGATTGTCAAGGATAAATTAGAATTATTAGTGACTCAAAATTCTGGAAGTCTAGATTGCTATCATCTGTAATAACCTCTTAGCTGAGGTGTAATTTATCATTTTCCTATTAATTTATATTTTCTCTTTAGTGTCTGTTTATCTCTGCTTGTTCAAAGCATGTCCTTTATCATGGCTTCACGGTGTCAGATATTTTCTCTTGTCCCGCAAGTTTTGCCTTGCTCCATTCTGACTGTCCAGTTCTGTTATCAAAATTTCAGAGAAGAAATCTGAATGGATCTGTTCTTGAATTGAATAGAATAAGTGTGAGAAACCAACGATCTAGCCCATCTAATTTCCTTTCCTCCCCCTCATTACTCCTCGCCTCCTCTAATTCCATTTTCTCTCCTTTTATTCTTGTTGATGTTACTAAATTTAGCTCATATCTATGACCTATAATGTTTGCATTCATTGGGATTACTAGGCTACTGGCTAGGTGCCATTCCTGCTACAATCTACTACAATTTGACAGGGAGAGAGAAAAGGCAAGTGGGACCCCAAATTTGGGAAGCTATTAAGTTTATTCATCATGGGCTTTTGAAGAAAATGAAGAGAATGATTTGCTAGCTAATCAAAAATTTGCATAGAAAGTGTAATCATTGACTAGAATGGGAAATATCGATTTTCTAAATTCCTTGTTTTCCAAGTTATACCATTATTCTGCACTGAGCTGAAGCATCTCATAAAATGAATAGTTTAGATATAAAATTTTAACTGGGTATGGCGATAAATTCCTGCAATCTCAGCACTCGGGAGGTTGAGGCGGGAGGATCACTATGAATTCAAGGCCAGCCTATGCTGTAAATGAGCTCAAGGTCAGTGTGTTCTGCATAGTAAAGCCCTGACTCAGAAAGACAAAGAAGCAAACAAAAGATTTAAAATTTTAATAAGTATCCCTTGGGCTTGATAAAATTATTTTAAATTTTCTGCTCTATCATAAACTGATTTATTTTGCTCCCAAATGAATGCTGCATACTTGAAACAATATTCTTTTATAGCTTTCACTGATCAATCTTAAGGACTCCATGTATTTATTCTAATTTAAATTAGTCTTTCACTTTGAAAACAGATTTTTGTTGTTCTTGTTCTTGTTCTTGTTTTGTTTTTTGGGTTTTTTTTTTTGGTTTTGATTTTATGTATGTATGTATTTATTTATTTGTATTGCAGAACATGTCTGTGTACAAAATGTTATTTGTTTCCTGAATGGTGGTGGAATGCTCATGTTTGCTCTGTTTATAGAAATTACCAAGAAATTTTGCTCAGTTTGGCTTGGAAGTGACCACACTCCCAACTGGGTGATGACTCCACCATCTTGTTAAGGAAGCTCAAGTGTTCTGAGGACTGCTAAATGTGGACACTTCCAGTGCCACAGTGTTATGGTTCATACATTGTGTGAATTTGTGGAGTCTAGAATTTTAACTGAGAGACTCAGTAGGGAGCCAGGATGAATAATATCCTCATCCTGTGCAAGAGGAAAGCGTGGAGGTAATGTGAGTGCTACAACCTCCCTGGAGTAGGGAATGGCCTATGTACAATATAAGGCAGGAGAAGAGGTTTGTTTCTCCCTTTTGCTCTGGCTGCTACCTTAAAGTGTTTCCCCAGTGCCATGTCACCCTGCCATGGAGGCAACTGATTATATACTGAAAAATCCACAAACAGTGAGCTAAATAAACCTTTCTTTTCTTCATTTTGGGAGTTGGGTGTTTTGTCACAGCAACAGGAGAAACATAACCAACTCACACAGGTGACAAAGGAGAGCTGGACTCCACAGAAAGGGATCATTTGTCCCCACAGTTTACTTCTGTCCCATTGTTTGGCCCCTATGTCCAAGAATCCTCTGTGTAGTTCCCACTTCAAATACTCTTCACCTTACACTTTATTTTGTTGTCTTCCTTCAGCTCAAAGCTTCCTTTTCCTGGAGATTCAGTCCTTTTTTCTTTCTTTTCTATGTATTTATTTATTTATACATTTGCAATACATGCATTTCACAAACATCTTGAGGAGTGGGTACATGTACATATTACAGCTTGTTTATTTTTTAAATTTCCTTCCCTCCTCCTCATTCCCTCCCTCACCCTCTAATTCCCCTTTCTCCCTTTTCATTCTTGTTGGTTATTACTAAATTTAGTTCATGTTTGTGACCTGTATTGTTTACAAGTTGGAGGTTATTAGGTTCCTGTACATGCATTATCATTTTTCAACTTATTATCCCTTCCCCTCCTGCTCCCCTTCCTTTTTCCCCTCCCCCTTGTTTCCTTGAACCATTTCCCATTTGTGAACAATCTGTCCCCTTGTCTCCCTCTATCCATCCTATGTCATTTTCTCTGTACTTTGCCTCACTCAAATGAAAAACACAATACAGTATTTGAACTTGTGTGTTTGTTTTATTTCACACATTATATTTTCTGAGTGTATACATTTTTCTACAAATGTCTCAAATTTATCATTCCTTATAGCTGAGTAGTATTTTATTATTTATAGGTACTATATTTTCTTTATCCAGTCATCCATTGATGGGTATACAGGCTGCTTCCAGGATTTAGCTATTACAAAGTGTCCTGCTATCAACACTGGTATGCATGTACCCTTCTAGTATGACATCTTAAACTCTTTATGACCAGGTATTCTTTGCAGTTACTGTGGTTGCTGTACATTGCTGAAACAAAGATCATTTTCTAGCAGTTATGCTATCTTTGTATCCACTACTAAAAATCACATCCATGAGAAAAATATAACATATTCCTAGGCATAAAAGTGAATCTTGTGGGAAATAAAAGTGATATTTTATATCAATTTAAATAATTTCAAATAAATAAGTAACCTTCACCAAGTATCTTCCACAACCATTCCAGTTATAAAAAAATTATCAGCAGGCATGAACATGAAGTTCCATGGATAAATGCTTAAAATCTGAAATTTCAGTTTCAGTTTTGCATCATGAGCTGTTGTTTTTTTGTTCGCTTAGACATCACTTTCTTCACTCTTGAGATGGTGACCTGAATACTTGGTCTTTTAAATGCTTTTAAATAGCATTTCTTTCCTACTTTCCTAACAAATGACATCAGTTTTTTTCTAATAGTAACAATGATACTATAATAATAATAAAATTTATAATATATCCCTTATTAAATATGACAAAGTACATATCACCATTGTATTTGCAGATGAAGAATTTGAATTTTTTATGTGACCTTAGTTAGCTCATGGTGAATGCAGAATTCAGTATGAGGCACTCATTTTACCTATATTTGGGCTGGAAAGCAGAAGTTCATCCCTTTACATCTAGTAAAAGCATCTCATGTAAAACTGCCTTTTTTTATTCTAAGTACTTCACAAGTCTTTCTAATTTGTCAACCATCTTCCTGTAGCTTTTTATTCACGTACTAAATCTGTATCTTGAAAGTAGTCCTTCCTTCTTGTAATATTTCTGACATAAATATCGCAAAGATAAAATTGTGTGCTCCAACCCAATTATAAGCAGTTGAAGGAAAATTCAAAAATTGAAACTTTAAATGTATGCTACTTTGTCATCGTTGAATAATTAAAATGATGAAGATCATTTTAGAATTTTATTTTATTCTTTCTATTAACTTTATACTATGAATAGATTAGTTTGGATAAAAATATGTAATTTTAATCTTCATGACTGGGATTTGATGTTCGAGAGTCCTAGCAATATTATTCAAAATTTCAATGTGAATTGGAAATATTCAGCATGTTATTTCATTATCATATTTAGCATTCGAATTTCATAAATATTTCTTGTGTTTCTACTATGTACGACATGTGGTGGTACCATTCACAGTCTTTGTAGGATTGGGGCAGTAACTATCCCTGATCTACCATTTGCTAGCTGCCTGACTTTGTCAGATAGCTCCTTATGTTTCTGGGGAAATAGTAATAGTACCATATCATGCATTAAATTAAAAAAGAAAGCTTTCAAACTACTTAGAATATTATTAACACATTGTAATGAATATTTAAAATTATCACTAGTACTCTGGCCATCATAAAGTGTACTTACTAGATAAAATGCAACAAAATGTAAGCACTAAATTCACTTAGTCTATTGCTGAATATCAATAGTCTATTGAGAGTTTAAAATAAGAACTGTTATTAATACATTCAATCAAACAACCAATGAAAATGCCCCCAAAATAGACTTTGAAAGGAAAATTCAGTGATCTGGGAAATCAGGTATTGGAAGTTCAACGGGATGACATGGGGTGTGAAATGAGGTTGTAGGAAAGAAAATATAGTGAGGAAAATTCTTATGGAAATGGAGCATTTAAGTTTGACCTTAATTATCATTAAAAAATTAACCATGATGGAAGCAGAGAAATATTTTATACACATATAGTAAACGAATAAGTGTTCATTTCTTGCTAGAAACTATTAAGACTCCTGTTTTGACGTTTCAATCAGTGACTGTTAAACCTATGCTTGATAGTCACCATCACACATTTAAAACAATTAAACATCATTTAAAAAGTTCATTTAAAAAGACAAACAGTAACTAGCTTAATTCACGAGAGTGTAATTTTTGTAGGTTTGTCCACGCAATGCCTCAGGGATTGTCACTGCGTGTCACTCAGCTCCCTGCAGTGCCCTCCCCACCTCCTTGAAGTCCATGCACAGAGTGTCCTGGAGCCAGGGACCCCGTGCTTTGAGGGCACGGGACGCTGTCTCTGGTTCTTGCAGATGCCATTACCACACGGGAGAGAGGGAGGCAGGAGCAAAAGGGTCG
Source organism: Dasyprocta punctata (assembly GCA_004363535.1). Classification (NCBI taxonomy): domain Eukaryota; kingdom Metazoa; phylum Chordata; class Mammalia; order Rodentia; family Dasyproctidae; genus Dasyprocta; species Dasyprocta punctata. The sequence continues at coordinate 7,088 of RJWM01021254.1, read as the reverse complement.
CAGGCACCGCATACTTTCCCTGCAGCTTTGTGAAGTTGTTCTCATTCTCATTCTGAGTACATGAACTGAGTTTCCATAAATTCAAGAGATAAAGAAACCACTTGAAGTGCTGACTGACATGAACTGAAAGCAAATGTGTGAGTGCCTAACGCTGTCTTTTCTTTTTGTTGTCTTTTTTCTCCTTTACATTTTTTACATGCCTGAGTCTTTGTGAAAGTCACCATTTTACATAGTTGTCGAATGACCTGTTCTTTTTCCTCTTGTCATGTATTCTTTTTTCTTGTTTTCCAAGGAAATTGTTAACTCTGTGAACATGTACTTTGAAAAGTAGCTTGCTGATAATTACTTTGTATAATCTTTAAATTCGTCCTTCTGTCACAATTTGGGCACATAGAAATATTTAAGATACATATATGTACCACTACCCCACAATAATATAATCATTAGATATGGCAAACGTGTATTAAAAAACAAGCAAGTCAGTATTTTAATAGTTTATCAGTCAACTTTACGAAATCTGTTCAAATTGAAAGCTTACACTGGAAATACTCTATTTTAGTCCTAGTTTCAAATTTGGGAGTGTTAGAAGCGAACAGACATCATGGAATGTATTTACTCTGTTTCAGATGAAAAAGCAACGATAAGAATCATAAACATTTTAAAACTTTAACAAAAACATAAGGTAAACAATACGTAGACCAAAAATAGTAAGAGATTCTGTCTATGACAGGAAACGTGATCTTCACCTTTCTGAGACTGTCTTGTTTCACTTAATATGTAGGTTCAAGGAAACTCTTTCTGAACATATCACCTACAGAAGAGCCATGACTTTATTATTTAAATGTGGAACAGTTTAGCAAGAAAGTGGTACAGGCTTTTTTTTTCTTTTTTATTCTTTCTGAACACCTCTGTAATACTAGAAATTTATAACTGCACTTTTACAGCCACCAACACACACAGACGCATAGACAATTTTTTTCCCAACCAAACCACACTAATGACAGGGCTTGGGTTTAATTTAAATTATTTTAGCTGACATCAGTTTAAGTCCAGAGCTTCAACGTTAAAAATAAATAAAAAATCGAATCACTATGCACTAATAGTGTCCTCTTCTAATGTTCAGAGAAATGAGATTAGTTAGTGATTTCAATTATTAGTTGATGAATAATTTAGTAGAACATTTGAATTAAAAAATTTCCTGCTGCTGCAAGATTTCACAGAACCCCACCACCACCACCAACACACTCATTTTTGCAGTGCTGAAGGTGGCAATGCTAAGCAATGCAGTGGGAATGGTAGTTGAGTTCTACTGCCAAGCCACACGCCCAATCCTACCATCCATAAATTCTTAAGAGAAAACAGAAGCCCAGAGAACTTGGAGAGTTTTTTCAAATCATTTAGCAGGTGTAGCAGATGAAACTGGGTTGTTCATTTCCTACTGTACTTCACAGGAGGCTCTGGAATAACCCATGAAATTGACACTGAATATAGCATTTTTGAAAAAATATTGGATATCCACAACTGGAAAATATTTGATGCAAAACTGAATTCAGTGTTTTTGAAAAAGACTATAGACACAGTTGAAATTCATATTGCAAAAAGAATGTTTCTTTATCATAAGTAACAAACCCCACAAAACTACTAATTTACCCAAGTATAGTGTAGACAGAAAATGATTATTTTCTTGAAATCCCCCCAAAAGTATCCCCAGGTATAAAAGAGAGGTTTTTTTTTTGTAACTATCAGATGGGAAGTCTTAATTACCTGTACTGATTTCCATTCTGTGAAATGTGACAGTAGTTTATTGGGGATTTCCACTACAAAGAAGTTGTAAAATAGTATATAACATCCATGTAAATCTATATTCAGCAACATGTTAAACTCATTTTAAAAAATGGACCCCTCAAACCTCCATTGACTTACAAATCACTTAGACAATATCAGAATATTAGTCCTTTTAGCGTTAAAAATAAAAGATTTAAGAGTTAGCTTATTTTTCAATGCATTAGGTATACATATCCACAGCTGGGGTTTTTTGTGTTTTTTTTAAGACAGGGTCTCACTATGCAGTTCAGGCTGGTCTTTAACTAAATATGTAGCCCAGGTTGGCCTCAAGCTCATGGCAATCATCCTGCCTCAGCATCCTCAGTGCTGGGATTACAGGCCTGTGGCACCATGCCTGGCTACACAGCTAACTACTTTCAATGAATATTTTTATTTGAATTTCAAAAGAACTCTATATGACAGATACTGTTATCAGTATTTTGAACATTAGAAAACCCAGGTTCAGAGTATTTCCTAGCTTGCCTAAAATTATTCTACAATTAAGAGGTGGACCATATATTGAAAGCCATTTGGTTGGAAACAAGCAGTATATTCATCCATGGTGACAGTCTGTCTCCCTTGAGAATAGAACTGCAGACTGCTTTCTAATAGGTAAGGATAAATCTTGTTTTGTAACAAACAATTTCTGTGAGACTGAGAAAACCAAGATGATCATGAAAATTAGAAGTTGAGTAATTTTTCCCTTTTTCTTTCTTTTTAGAGGTTGCGGGGAGGCGGGTGAGTATTGGTGTCTGGATTGTTCCTGTGTAAATTTTATTTCTGACCTTATTGCAACAGAGACAGTAGAATATGATGGTGTTTCTACTCTGTGCACACGTCAGAGGATTTTAACTTGAGTCACTGATGTCAGCTATGATATTTAAGACATCATGCAGTTTATTCAAATTTAAAATTATAATGAGAGTTTACTGTTCCTTATATGAAACCAAATCCAGATATACATTCAGATATAAATATATTCCTTTTTTCATTATATGAAATATTTCCTGTGGGTGTGGGAAACAGAATTCTATCTTTCTAGTTATTTTAAGGCTTTCTATGGTAATTCCTCCAAGATAATGCTTAGAGAATTCCATGTACATGTGTGCTTACTTAAGTTACTGAGAAAATGATGTCAGCAATGAGTTATATAAAAGTTCACTGGACTCTAATCAAGGTTTTATTTCTATTTTGTTTAAATTTCTTTCTTTAGGTTATGTATCTTTCCTGTGCCATATTGAATGGTTTTGATTTTTAAAGTAATGATATTTAAAATACTATCTTTACCAAAGAAATAAAAATATTGTATTTTGATTATACTCCTCTTTGGCCATCACCTCTGTATGTCTGTAATGTGCCTACTTCCTTTCACACCTTCTCTTATTCATCTCTCAGCACACAGGTACTCACTGGCATTCTGTGGGTTTCAGTTTTTAAAGATTTCATCATATTTTGATCATCTTTGTGTACATTATTATGGTTCTGCCAAATGATATATCTTGTTTTATTACTCTTAGATGCACCAAATAGATATATTTAAACTTCTGCCTAGCATTTCATTATAAGAACTTTATTTCCATTCTTTTCATCAGGTATTTTAAGTACTTTTCTATTTCTTTCTTTAGATTTTGCTTTCTAATGTGACCAAGGCAGATATGAGTGCTATTGTGAGTGATTTATGGAATGGTTTCAGCAGGTCAAATGCTTATTCATTAAGAGAATCATCAAATTTTATATGGACAAGCTTTGTAATTTTGTTTTCACAAGGCTGATGAGTGAACCTCATTGTGTATCTCCCTGATTCAAAAGTTTGGAGAAATTTTATTTGTGCTATTAACCTGTTGTAATTTTCTTTCGGTACATTGCTTACATAAAGGTTTAGCTCCTCTTTGAAAATAGGCTAGCATATGGTAGATGTGTAGAATATGTGTGTGTGTGTGTGTGTGTGTATTTTGACACTTAAAATAATTGGTGCATATAAAATTTAATCATATAAATATTTAAATTCATTACATATTTCTTTAAATGTTTTCCACTTAAAATTCATTTTCCTGTATAGTTATTCCTTTTCTATGTGTTTTTAAAATAATTTTGTTCTACATATATGTTGATTTCAGCTACCTTAAATATATCATTTTGGGACTAATGGGATAAGATATTTTTCCAAGTAGAAATACAAACTTCTAACACTGGTTACCAAAAACTTCAATATTATGCAATTTTAACTGAAATACAGATTCCAGGATAATATATTCATTTTTTATTGACTATCTTTGAACAATGCCATCTACTTCTTCTAAAACTTCTTCAGTCATCATAGACTTACACTAAACTTCAATATCTGAAAAAGAACATTCACTCAGTTCTTCTCTTCAAAAAGTTAGCTTGACCATGATGTAGATCATCTATTCCTGAATTTTGCAATGTGCTTTTCAAGTTTTACTAAAAACATTTTTAGCATATTTTTGAAGTTACTCAGAGGGGCTATTAGTTTTCACAATTTGATCAATTGTGCAGATTATTGGATTTCCTTTTGGAAGCAATGTCCGTGTCCATAAGATATTCTCATCAGCTTTATCCCTCCATCAACTTAGCTACCTTGTGTTCGAGTTTCACATTGTGGTTTTGTGAGGTTTAAGTGTGCATAAACCATTCTTAACCATTCCCCATATTGATTAATTTAGAGAAAGTGATTTTTAATTGTATTTCTACTTCTTAACAATTAAACCCAAAGTAAAGAAGTTCTTTTTTAGAGGCTTTAATCTTTTTTTTGTATTTTAATAAAATTCTATAGTTAAAGAAAAGATTCCATCTCCAGGGACAGAAGAGATGACTCAAAGTTTAAATAATTTTAAAATGTTTACTTAAAATTTCACACCACAGCTCAGGTCAATCGCAATTGGACTTTTTCCTATATGACACTTTCAGAGATTTTGCAAAAAGTTACACCATAGGGTACTAACTAGCAGTCCATTGATCAATTTCAAATCACCAATTTTAAACTATCTGGAGTCCTATTAAAAATATCTTTGAAGGTTGAAAGTGCCTTTCCTAAAATTTTTTTTTCTTCCATATACTGCAAAGTGCCTTAGCTCCTTGTTCTAGTTCACAAATATACTAACAAATTTTCATCAGTGAATGCAGCTTTTGTTTTTAAAACCTGAGAATTCAGTGCAGTATCTGTGTGACACACTTTTCCACCAAGATATTTTTAGCTGCAGAAAGGGACAGAGCATATTATTTTGGATTAAATATTTTCTTGTTTCCACAGACATTTTCTAGGACTTGGCTTCATGAGCACACAGTGATTCTGGTAAAGCTAAAAATGAGGTCTGCTTTGTTCAATTCAGAGACAAAGATGATGAAATGGATGAAGTGAACAAAAATCTCTGGATGCAATTTGTCCCCCCACCCATGCTTTCATAAAAGAAAGTGCTAGAAAACATGGCTATGGTGAAAACCTCAAGTGCTTCTGTGTTATGTTGAAGAAGAGGCTGGGAAATACGATAAATTCTAGGAAGTCGCATAGTGCTAGAAGCCCAATCAGTCAACCAACGCTTCTCACCAAAGTTCTGCTTGCTGCTTTTCCTCTCCCTTTATGTGTTAAAAGAAATACTTAAGAAAGGGTTCTAAAGGCACTTCCTGAGATAGTTACTGAGAGATTCACTATTTAACATAAGGTGCCCATTGAACTATTGTGTCTCTAGACACCATCACACTTTCAGAATTTAGCAGTTTTAGTCACTGGGAAAGGCCAAGATTTGTAAAGTCTGATAACCTTTGGAGAAAAGATAAAATTGTTGGCTATTCATGCATAGTGTGGATTTGCAAGCCATCGTTAAGCAGTAATATTGAAATTACTTATCAAAATTTAACTTGAAAAATGTGCTTCATTTTTTAATTTATTCACCTTGCTGTTCAAGGTAAGTGTAAGACTTTGGAATTCATCACAGTTGCAATTAATTAATTGTTTGCACTATGTTTTATAGCATTTAAACTCTAATCAACTATACTATGAATAGGCATTCTCCATAATAAATTAATTTTTGTAACCCTAGCTCCAATTATACCGGTTGGATCATGATACATAGTCAACATAAGTTGACTGAAAAAGCTAATGTCTTTGAAAAGAAATCAGTAGTTTCAAAAAATATAGTGTTTCAGGTTTATTACCCTCACTTTCTAAGTAATCAAATCCACACAGAAGCAATGAAATATGAAAATGTTACAGAATTTACACTCCTGGGTCTCTTTAGCAATGAGGATGTACAGGCGACCTGCTCTGTGCTCTTCTCACTTTGCTATCTCGCAATTCTCTCAGGAAACCTGGTCATTCTCCTCACCATCAGGGGCAGCCACCTTCATGAACAGCCCATGTACTTTTTCCTCAGCTACCTGTCTCTCATGGATGTGTGCTTCACTTCCACAGTGGCCCCCAAACTGATCATAGGTTTTTTAGCTCAGTGGAATACCATCTCCTACAATGGCTGCATGGCCCAGATGTTTTGTGGCCACTTCTTTGGTGCCACTGAGATCTTTATCTTAGTGATCATGGGCTATGATCGCTATGTGGCCATCTGCAGACCCCTTCACTATACATCTGTCATGAGCAGACAGGTGTGCTATGTCCTTCTGGTGGCCTCTATTATTGGAGCCTTTCTCCATTCAATCTTGCATGTATTGATTATTATTGATCTTCCCTTCTGTGGCCCCAATCAGATAGACCACTATTTCTGTGACGTATTCCCACTGCTGAAGCTCGCCTGCACTGACACAAGACTCTTGCTTATTACAATCATTACCACCACAGGGGTGCTGTCCATTTTGACGTTTGTTGCCTTGGTGATTTCTTACATCATCATCCTGTCCACCTTGAGGACCCGCTCCTCTGAGGGCCGCCGCAAAGCCCTCTCCACCTGTGGCTCACACATCACAGTCGTGTTCCTGTTCTTCCTGCCTCTTATCTCCACCTACGCCCCCACGGCTGATTCCATCAGTGATGACAAAGTGTTGGCTCTGTTTTACACTGTGATTGCACCGTTATTCAATCCCCTCATCTACGCACTGAGAAACACAGACATGAAGAAGGCCATGAGGAAAGTGTGGTGTCGAGACCAGCTGTTTGGAAGGAATTGAAGTCTCTGCTGATGAAGTCACTGTTCACCCTTCTACCCACAGAATCAGTGTCATCAAATGCAGCAAGGGCTGAAAGGTGGGATGCTGGCTTTAAAAGTCACCAGACTTGGCAAGAAAATGTTCCCTCT
>RJWM01021253.1:0-35712 GCA_004363535.1 Dasyprocta punctata | reverse complement strand
AGGACAAAATTGTTATGTTTCTAATGTAATATAATGTTGATAGACTTAATGCTGGTTCTTAAGAATTGTTAAACTGTGTTACAATGTTCAAGTTGCAAAATGTTAAGAATAAGCATGCCTTTGTATCTGGAGGCTAATTTAAAGAAATATTCCAGGTTGCCAAGTTGACAAGGGGTGGATTGTTGTGGTTGATACATTGTGTCAACTTGAGAAGTTTAGAAGTTTAACTGAGAGACTCAGCAGGGAGCCAGGATCCTTACTTTGTAAATATCCTCATCCTGTGCAAAGGAGGGCTAGGAGATTTGGTGAGTGCTACACCCACCCTGGGGGGTAGGGGGTTGCCTGTATATAAGGGAGGAGAAGAGGCTTGTTTTCCTCTTTTGCTCTGGCTGATTTTTGCTCTGGCTGTTGCCTTGAAGTGTTGCCACAGTACCACGCCACCCTGCCTTGGAGCCAGGTGATTATGGACTAAAACCTCCAAAAGCTGTAATAAATAAACCTTTCCTTCCCTAATTTTATTTGTCAGTGTTTTGTTCCACCAAGACCGCATGTGAGTGTGCACTGGCCTCGTCTCTACAGGCAAAGCACACACCAGGAAGCCGTGGCCACACTCACCCTGCACTCCTCCTCCACAGCAGAGCAGGGAGCTGGGCATAGGCTGGGCTTTCCTGCGTCTTCTAAAATAACTGACCTCGAAAGACCACCTTGCCATCGGATGGACAGTGGGAGGGGGGAACATCTGGCTTCACTGTTGGTGCTGATGGAGAGGACGCTGTGCCAGTAATTGCCAACATGCAAGAGGCGTGAGCCCCGGCGCCAGGGCTGGGTCTAGGGATCTAGTTGGTCTTTTTTTTTTTTTTTGTACCGGGGATTGAACTCACAACCTCACACCTGCCAGGCAGGCACTTCCACCACTGAGCTAAATCCCTGGCCCTATTTTTTTTTTAAGAACAGAAATATTTATTGAGAGAAAGAAAGCTTCTGTCTGAGAGAGTCAGAAGGGGTCCTGAGTGGGTTCCCTGGCCCTATTTTTTGAGACAGGGTCTCCCTATGCAGTTCAGGCTGGCCTTAAACTCACTCTGTAGCCCAGGCTGGTCTCGAACACACAACGCTCCTCCTGCCTCAGCCTCCCCAGTTCTGGGATTAAAAGCATGCACCACCATGCCCTAGTCAGTCCATTCTGCAGAGATGCTAAGCACATGTGCAAATGTCTAAGTACACACACGTTCACACACGCACATTTCTATGCAAAGATACACACAATCCATGTGTATATGCACACATCTTATTGAAGTTCTGTTTCTATTAGCAAAATAAAAGAGAAACAACCTAAATGCCCATAAATAGGCAAATGATTAAAAAAATTGGTTGACCATATGTATGCACAATATTACGTATCCATTAAAATCCAGTGGTAAGCTGGGCATGGTGGCGCATGCCTTTAATCCCAGCAGTCAAGAGGCTGAGGTAGATGGAGCGTTGTGAGTTAGAGGCCCAGCTTGGGCTACAGCGCAAGCGTAAGATCGGCCTGAGCTACATAGTGCAACCCTGCCTCAAAAAACTAGGGCTGGGAGTTTGGCTCAGCGGCTTAAGCGCCTGTTTGTCAGGCGCGAGGTTGTGAGTTCGATCCCAGGTGCCGGAAAAAAAAAATCCAGTGGTACCTCGCTTCATGGATGATTTTGTTTGCAATCTGGTTCACAAACAAAAGCATCTGGAAGGAGCTGGGGATACAGCTCAGTGGCACAAGTGCCTGCCTGGCAAGTCCAAGGTTGTGAATTTGATCCTTGGTACCAAAAGAAAAGATTTTTTAAAAAAGCATCTGGCAAAACTTTGTTTTGTTTGCAAATTCTACATCATGTGACCAACACTACCACAACATCTTTCCCCACGCAAACATGAACATGGCCATCTTTTCCAAAACTGTGGAACAAAGTAAGTTCGTGAAGTGAGGTACCACCGTATTAGAACACATAGCCGGGGCAGCGGTGCACACCTGTAATCACACCACTAGAGAGGCTGAGGCAAGAGGATCACTGAGTTTGAGGCCAGTGTAGGCTACATAGTGAGTTTAAGCCCAACATGAACTACAAAGCAAAATCCTGTCTCAAAAAGCAAAAGAATAGATGGACTAGATTAACTTGTGTGAAACTGCCAATTCTCCCTTGCTGTTGACTCAAGAAATACGGTTCAACTGAGCATTTGTACTGACAGGAAGTGAGAACCCAGGCCAGCGCGAGGAGGGGCGGGGCTCAGCGTGGCATTTCCTGTCCGAGCGTCTGCTGGGCTGGGCGAGGCGGCCAGTTCCCCTGTGACCGAGCCTCGCAGAGGTTTGTGCACAAAGATGGGGACAAAGGGAGAGGCCCCTGGAGAGCAGAAGGAGACAGCGGAGCCGAGACTTTCTGAGTGACTCGACACAGCCCGGCCCTCAGGGGACAAGGACAGAGCAGTGGCCGCAGCCGTTCCCCCTCCCCTCCCCAGCAGGAGCCGTGGCTGCCCCACAGCGCCCGCCCCGCAGCCTGCAGCCAGGATGGGAGGGGAAGTCAGCCCCAGCACTGTCATTGCGGCCACCGCGGTGCGAATCTTCAGTCTCTAAATCGCCCTTGCTGAGGAACGATTTGTGCATGGTAAACGGTTCACACCCCAAGCGTCACTGCACTCCGGACTTGGTCCTCTCCATGTCGCACCTCCGGGGTGCTGGCAGCTCTTGCTCACATCCCGAGTGCACATGGTCACCGGCCTGGCTTCCAGGTCCTTCCTGACCCTCATGTAGAGGGTGTCATGGTGGTGTGGACCTGGGTTCAGCTTCTCTGCCCCGCACAGCATTGTGGAGACGCCTGTGGGTGCGTGGACGATGTGGCCCAAGTTGTTCCTGGGTCTCATGAGACCCAGTCCTGGGTGCTGATCATTTCGGCGGGCTCTAGTCGGACTGCAATGAGCATTAGCTTGCTGTCTGCATCTGAAGAGACCCGAAACCTGCCCCACGGGTTAGGACATGGAGGTGGCAGGCCAGTGTCGCGTGTTTAGGGACCCACCAAGTGCACGTCAGGATTGTAATCACCTCTTACACTGTCACAAGAACCCTGCACCATGAAAGCAATGTCATTATTCTTACACCAGCCATGAAGACAGAGAGGAACCCGAGCTTTAAGCAGCTGTCCAGGGACACGAAGCCAGTCAGTCACCAAGCCAGGACGCTGACCCCAGGTCCGACTGACTCCCGTCTCACGTTCGCAGCCCATGGCTGGCAGGATGCTGGGGAAACAGTCTCAGGCAGGGCTGTGATTCGAGGTGCAGGAAGCTGGAGGGAAGGGGGTGGCAATGAGGAAAGGAGAGGCAGAGGAGGAGCCCCCGTGCCCACTGCGGAGAAAGCCGTGCGGGAGTGAAGGTTTCTACCCAGCAGGTGCAGGTGACCCCGCCCTCCTGCAGCTCCTCCTGCCCTCGGACACCTGGCTCGGGACTGACGCCAAGGGACGTGGAGGGGACAGCATGAGTGATGTCGCTGACACTGCCTGATTGGTGTCTGCAGTCAGAGCCCAGCTAGCAATCAGACGTCGACGACAGCAGCGAGTTGCCTGGTTCCCGAGGTTGCCAACTAGAAAGTCAGTCTCGGGCAGACAGTGAAAGAAGGAGGAAGGCAGGGGCCGAGGTGAGGGAGAAAGAAAAGGGAGAAAAGCTGCAGAGCGGTGGGGTAACTCGTGGTGGGTCCTTCCTGCACCCCGGCTTCTCCAGGGTGAGGCTACGTAACCAGCCGGGCGTACAGCAGAGCGAAGTTGGGGTCTCAAGGCACCCAGCGCCGCCCGCCCGTCCTTGGGAGCCTGCGCCAGGGACAGCAGTGGGGACAGAAACGCGCAGGAATGAGGCCCAGCCACGCAGCGCCCAGGCAACACGCACGCGTTCTCCCGGGGAAGTGGCGTTGCAGCTCTTACCCAAATGAGAGTCAGTCTTTCTGTATTCTGCACACATTCTCATTAAGCACCTGCCGCACGTCAGGCACCGAGCTGAAAGTGCCTGACGGAGCTCACGTCCCAGAAAGAAGACACAGCTCTCAGCAGGCGAGAACACAGGTGTGTAAGTAAGCGGGCAGGGGCAGAGGCGGAGGGGCTGCGCGGACACACAGGAGCCTACAGCCAGCCTGTCCTGCGAGTCCGTGGCCCGCAGAGCCCGGGCGTCCTCCTGGGGAAGCCGGGACAGCGGCGGCCTTCCTTGCGTGGACTGAGCGATGCGTGCCCAGAGCGGACCGTGCTTCTCCCTCTGTCTCCCCCTAGTGATGAAAAGCTCTTGCTGACTCCCTGTTCTGATTTCCTTTTTCTCACTTTAACAACCGAATTTAATGCCAGGTCCTACGCTGCTGTGTCACTGGCCCTCCATCGCTTTGTGCGCCTGGGTCACGGCCTCCTGCAGAAGCTGCGGAGAGGCGGCTGCATTTCATATTTCCTGGTTCCCCTCAATAATTCGGGGCAGTCCAGGGCATGCAGCAAATACACAGTGAAACGGTAAAACCTGCCAAATTAAATTAGCAATCCATCATCAGCACAGTAACTAGCGACTCTTCATTCGCAGTGACTGTCGTGCAGCTGGAGTTTCTCGTAAAAGGCCCTCCTTTCTATAATATCCATTTTCATGTTAAAAAAAATACCAAGGGCAGAGGCCCTGGCTTTTAAAAAGAGATCTTCTCATGCAGCTCACGTTTGCACTTGAAATGCAACTTTGCAATGAAACCGAAACATAAAAGCAGCAAAAAGCCCACATAGCACCCTAAATCACACAGTCTGGGCACTGTTCCCCATTCCTAAGACACAGACTACCGAGCCTGGGGCTCCCCCTTGCCTTCCCATCCGCCTCCCGGTTTGTGCACTGAGGAGCTGAGATTTCAAGACGCAAACCCCGCATCTGTGTGCACGCTGTGGATTCTCTCCTCAGCGAGTGTGGGTTAGGACGTGCTCGACCGGAGCAAGGCAGCGTAAAGTGCTGGGGGAGGGACGCGACGGGGAGCAGAGCGCCGCTGCACCCCTAAGTGCATGTCACCTAGCTGCACGACCGGCTGTGTTCCCGGGAATTAGGCGGGCTTGGCCTGGGCCCGTTAGGTGTTGCTGCTCCACCTAATTGCATAGCAGCCAGTTGCCTAATTCAACTCCATGCGCCCTGCCCGAGCACAGGAGGCCACGGGCACAATGCGGTCAGAGCGAGAAGGAAGAGCCAGCATTCTTAGGACACACCGCCATCTGTCACACTGCCCTGATGCTGCGCGTGGGGAGGGCACTGCTGGCCGTGGGCCTGGAGCGAGGGCCCCGCACACTCACACAGCTCCACCCCAGATCAATTCAACAGGTCCAGGAGGAGATGGGGAGCCAGCCGTGTGGCTCTGAGTCAGACCCTCTCCCGGCACCCAGCGGCAGCGCCGTCCCTCCCAGGGCAGGGAAAGCGGCCTCCCCGGCTGCACAGGGGCCAGCAGGTGGGGCTCCATGCTGCCACTCGCGCAGCCGGCGGGGCCAGAGGTGAGGTCCCTGGCGGCCGCAGTGACTGGAATCAGGCTGAGGATGGGGTGCCAGTGGCGGGCGTGTCAGCAAGGTTTGGGGTCGAGGAGGTGAGAGAGAAAGAGCAGCCGGCCCGGGCTGTGCTGCCGTGGCCTGGGCTCCGGCCTCCGGCCTCGCTGGGGGACAGCTCGGTGCATTTCGTGTTGTGCCAGGAGGTGCTGCCCACGTCCCCAGCAGCAAGTCCAGGGTCAAGTGCTGACCAGGTGCTCCGAAGGCATTGTTGGTGACCTCTCACAGATGCTGCGGCCGGACACTCGAAGCCCTTCGACTGTGGCTGTTTCGTTTGTCACCACCCCAGCACCCTGCACAGGGCCTGGTGGGGACACGTGCTCAGTCACTGAGAGCGGCGCGGTGTGGTGAAGGATTGTCTCATGGCGGCCTTACTGCACCAGGCCGCCCTCCCCACACTCCCAGACACTCGCGCATTCACTGCCTTCTCCCCCGCACGCTCTTCACGGGCTCCACGGCGGCTGCTTTCCTGCAAAGTCACTGGAGGCACTGACTGACAGACGCGGAGGTGCTGACGGGCTCGGCCTGGCCCTTGCTGTCCCTGTTCCGAGCCCAGCTCTGTGGCCCTGACAACCACCAGCGCCCACCACCCTCCTTCCGGGGCCTTCCGCTCGGCCTCCCTGCGGTGCTGCAGCCTGGCTGGGGGTTTGATTTGTGGGCTTGCAGCTCTTTCAGGGTCTCCCTCCCCAGATGCACACACAGGTCTGCCGCACCTCATCGTGACGAGAGTCCCTTGCTGCACAGCACACGGTGGCACCACTCGGTCCATCTACCCGCGGTGCAGCTTGTGCCACCTTCTCTGACCGCTCCGCCGGCCCCACGCGTCTGGGGTCCTCTGCAGACATCAGTCACACGTGACCTGATGTAAATATGAAGCGGCCGCAGAGATACGCCCTGGGGGCACCAGCCTCACTGGTTCCTGCATGTTAGGCTTCCTAGAGGAGCAGATACAATATAACTATGCTACATAAAGGCCTTACAAGGTGGGCTTACAACGGCTGCCTGCAGTCAGGCGGGGAAGAGTGCAAAGGGCTGTCTGCACACTGGCGACCAGAGGCGCTCACTGGAGCTCGCTGAAGAGTCCCCTGTGAGTTCTGTACCAGGAAGCCGGCTGATGCTGAAGACTGGCACTCCTCCAAAGAAGCAGAAGGGAGCCTCCTCCTTTCCCTTTTCATCCACCCGGGCTTCCCTCCCACACAAAGCACGCCGGGTGCTCTGTCCAGCAGGGGAGCACTGACCGGCACACCTCACACTGCACCTCTACGTACACGCTACGCCCCGGTGGTGCACGCGCTTGACACCTAAGAGCTCAGCGAGTGAATGGACGCGCACCTGTGTCACCACCGTCCCTCTCAGCGCCCATGCTGTCCTTCATCCCACCGTTCACTCCGGCCTGCGTTTCCCACCCTGGAGACCCGGGAGTGGACCACTCGGGCTTCTCAGGCAGGTCACAGTGCTGAAGCGCTGGCGCTCGGCAGATGTCACTGCCCTCCCTGCTGCTCGCTGCACCTGTGGGTCACACAGTAGGTGCTCAATAAACATGGGTTGAATAAGCAACGTCAGGGAAGCCTTTCACAAAGTGAGCTGTGCAGGCTCCATAGACTGGAGTGACTCACAGAGGGCCTGGCCTTAAGAACCGTGAATAAACCAAGGGCAGCTTGTGTGCACTTCTTGCATTTTAGGAAGCCATTTAGGCCACTGGTGTCCTCTCTGAGCTGAGGAAGGCAAAGTGTGAACAAGCTCAGGCCTCCACCAAAAACAGAAAGGAAAGGCATCACACTGCCGGGCCCTAGGAAGGAGGGAAACTCCACAGCACCCGTCTCCCCAGAGCATCCGCGCTGCCTGGAGGCCGTGGAGGGGGAGACCCAGTGGAGAGGGCGAAGGTGGGGAACGTCCGGGTCAAACGGACTCAGGAGCGCAATCAGGCAGGAAACACAGGGTCCTGAGAAGGGAGCAGGAACAGACACGCCTGGGCTGACGCTCAGAAATTTTACTTGTGGTCTGCTCTCTTCTGGACCTCGCTGAAGAGCCTTGCTGACCAGGGCCCGCCCCTTCGTGTTCATCCCGTCTCCCTTCTCTGCGGGAGCGCGGGAGCTGGAAGGCCTGTCCCCACGGAGCAGAGGGCAGTGGGTGGATGAGCCCCACCCTGACCCCGAATCAGAGGCGCCTGTCCCTGCAGCATCCCCTTCTCACTAGGAAACCGCATCACCCACCGCTCTCTGCAGGCTTCTCCCGGAGAAGAAGTCCTGACCTCACCTCCTCGAGCAGCCCTGGGCAGGGACAAGCGCCAGGCCGCCTGCGCTTCCAGCTTCTCGGCTAATCCAAAGAGCGCTGTCAGGCAGCTGTCACCGCAGGCGCAGGTGTCCCCGTGTCCCCCACGCCCTGGGAAGTGCCACTGTAAGACAAATCCGTCCACTGGACCTGAGGGCTGACCTCACCCCGGTTTGTGTTTACCACCCAGGCACTGACGCGGGCCTGGCACAGGGCAGATGACGGGGCGGGGGTGCTCACTGATGAGAGGGCTGGGCTTTCCTGTGTGAGCGCGGCACTGCCGTGCGGCACGCACACCTGATTCCCAGACCTTCCGGACAGAAGCGCTTCCTCGCCGGGGTGGCGCAGATGAGGCTGACGTTCCCGATGGCAAGAGGACCTGGGCGGTGGGGGCTGCGAGCCTATCGCAGGGAGCCTTGGAAGTTAAACAGCGGCAGGCAGCAAAATGGAGGTGACGGAGCTGGGCGTGGTGATACACATCTGTAAGCCCAGCACTCGGGAGGCTGAGGCAGCAGGATCACTGCAGGTTCGAGACCAGCCTGGGCTACAAAGTGAGCTCCAGGCCAGCCTGAACTGCATAGCGAGATCCTGTCTCAAAAAGACAAAAAACAAACAATAACGAGGAGGTGACAGCATGAGGGCCACAAGCCGGAGGACAGGCAGATGCTAGAGGGGGAGACGGAGGAACAGCCTCATCCCAGAGCCAGCAGACACACGCGGCCCTGCCCCCTGAACCATGGCCAGTCACAGAAGGAACTTGTGGTTTGTGGCAATTTGTGCCAACAGTGATAGGAAATGAATACAGCTAGCCCTGTCCTTACAATCTGAGGCCATGCATCGGCCAGTGATTTTGTTTTTTATTTGTTTATTTTGAGGCAGGGTCTATGTAGCCCAGGCTGGCCTTGAACTCACAATGATCCTCCTGCCTCAGCCTCCCACGTGCTGGGGTTATAGGAGTGTGCACCCCACCCGGATATTGTTAATAGATGGAAACGAGAACTATGAACACTGCGGCATGCAGGGTGAGGCGTCTGAAGGCCCGTCTCACTAATTCTGGTTCTGGGACCCTGTCCTCGGAGGTGCTGAGGTCCTCTCAACTCAGCTCAGCAGCCGAGGTTCAGAATGGCTCCCCACCTCATCGAGAGCAGGGCCCCCGAGCAGCAGGAGGGGTCCAGACCATGCAGTGGGCTCAGGGCCAGCATCACCCAGTGGGGAGGAGGAGGGGAGTGCTGCGGGTGGTGAGGCGGGTTGCCTTCTCGGAACCCCGAGTTCAGCAGGAGGGCGGGGAGGGTGCTGGGTCGGGAGAGCCAGCTCAGCCGGGCCCCGAGTCTGGGCAGACCGAACAAGCACCGAGCAGGAGCAGTGGGTGCCCAAGCGCGGGTGGGGAGAAAATCATCACGAAGTCGGAGGACTGGCGCCCGGAAGGTGCAAGACTTCATTATCTCCTCTGGGGACGGAGGCGAGTACCGAGCACCTACTCCATCACGGAGGCAGCGCTCACGTCGGCTGTTTGATTTGATCCTCATGAAGCCCAGCTAGATGAGCATCACTACTCTCATTTTCACAAAGGAGGAAATTAAACACCCGGAGAGATTAAGCCGGGATGGTGTCCGGGCAGCGTGGGAAGTGTGGTCCCTGCCCACGCGCAGCCCGGTTTCTACCTGCTCAGCGCGAGCCCGCGGGCTGTGGCCAGGAGCGAGGACACGCACCCGCCCGGCGCTGGCCCAGCCCTGCGCATGCCAGGGACACGGTCACAGCCATGCACGCACGTGCCCCGTTCCCCAGCACACTGGCTACTCCTGAGGAGGAGAAGGGCTTCCGAGGCGAGTCGCGTACTTCTCCCCTGGGAAGGAAACGCACACAAGGCCGGGTAGGAGCGGGGCTGCTTGCGAGAAGGGAGGACGCCCCGGGCCAGGGGAGCCACGACTGCGTGTGCAGCCCGCGTGGCTCCACAGTCACTGTGGCCTAGAAAGTGCCCCACGGGCCGCGAGGTGAAGGTCCGGTCACAGAGCCCCAGGAGACGGTGGTGACGGGCCAGGCCCCTCCACTGGCGTCGGGTCTCCTTGCTTCCCCGCTGCTGTGAGGCCAGCCGCTTCCTCAGTCACAACTCTCACCCCCAGGCCCAAGGCAGCAGCCCACCCAGACAGACAGACAATGGACAGAAACCGCAGGACCCTTCCTGCTCTGAGTCCGTGCCCTGGGGTTCGTCAGAGATGGAAAGCCAGGTAACGTCAACGTGCGTCAGCAGTGCTGAGACGATCGCGGCAACCTACAATCCTAACCCTAAAACACAAAGCTGTAAAACTCCTAGAAGAAAGCACGGGAGAAACCCCGATGCACTTGCGTTTGACTGACAGTTCAGTCACTGAAGAGGCAAGCTAGGAAAGAACGAACTGGACGCCACTGAAGTTAAACACGTTTGGCTTGCAAAGGACACGGGCGAGAGACTGAAAGGGCAAGCCAGGCACGATGGCACACGCCCACTACCCCAGCCCTCTGGGAGGCTGAGGCAGGAAAATCCCTGGAGCCCAGAGTAGTATGGGAAATACAGCAAGCCCCACCCAACTCAAACAAACAAAGAATCCAATTAAAAGTGAGCCAATAACCGGCCTTCCAGGGGACTGCGCCACCGGCATGGATTCCCGGAAGAGAACGAAAATGGGCCCCTCGGGGACCCACCCCGCTGAGCCCAAGCGGCACCAGTGCGCAGGCTTAGAATCAAGGACACCACCACCACCCCACCCCACCCCCCAGTAAGCAACCTGCTGGTTTGGAGGTCTGGCCAAATTGATAGCAACTAAGGTACATAAAACAACTAAATGCTAGTATCGTTTCATTAATTTTGCAGGCTTGGGGCCAGCAGCCTGAGCATCTCTCTGGAAGGTGACAGTAGGCAATGAAGCAAAATGGGGGATTCTCTTCTGTCATGTCTTTGAGGCCCAACATGGTTCTCATTGTTTTGCTTTACTCTATTATTTTTTTCTTTTTTTTGCTTTATTTTATATTTTTTTTTATTCATTTTATTTCTGTTTTGTTTTTGGTTCAATTCTACTATACCTGTTGGAATGGTCAGCTATTCTGAAGATAACAAGATAAACTATAGTGGCTATTGTTTTCATAGCATCTTTCTTCAAAGTTCTGTACCAGTTCTGCTGCTTTGTTTTGACTGACTTTGTTCTGTTATGTTCTGTTGGATTTTACTATCTTTAAAATAAAAAAATAAAAAATAAATTAAAAAAATAAGTGAGCCAAAAACTCCGACCCACACCTCTTCTGAAGCAGATGCGCGAGTCACCTGTCACCACAGAAGCGCAGCTCAGGCGGCCATGAAATGTCACCCCACAGCAGACGGCCCGAACCTGGGCCCCTCCCTGTGCACAGGCCCCAGCCCCAGCCCCACCCCGGATGTCCTCAGGAAAGCCTCCGCCTGTGCGTGCAGCGGCCCAGGGGCTCCGGGAGAGCAGAGGACGCAGCGCCCGGGCCTCTCCCCGTGCCCAGGCCTTGCGTTTCCAGTCTGAGCCTGGGATCCCAAATCAGTGTGAACAGGTTTGCATTTGCTTGATTTTTATGTCGCTTTTAAAACCTACACACTTTAGGAAGACTGATCCTGAAGCTCTGTTTCAACTTTAAGACTCAATGGCCAGGCATGGTGGCACATGCCTATAATCCCAGCACTTGGAAGGATGAGGCAGGAGGACTTCCATGAGCTGGAGGCCAGCCTGGGCTACACAGTGAATTCAAGACTAGCCTGGACTACTAGTGAGACTCTGTCTAAAACAAACAAACAAAAAAAAGAAAAAAAGAAAAAAGACTGAATGGCTCCTACCTACCGTTGATAAGGTAGGCTTTGAAAACCTATTGGGACGTCAGCTGGACACGCGCCTCCCATCCCAGGCTCAGGACAGCAAGGCCCGTGCCAAGCTAGAGAGAAAAGCCCCCAGCAGCAGGCGGGCCACACTCGGTGTCCATCTAACAGACGGTAACATGGAAGACGACGTCCCCTCTCTCCTGGCCTCTGCAGACAGTCAGGACACCTGCCCCGGCCTCCTGTGGCCGGACGGCTCACGGGGACAGTGCCGCGCCCAGCTGCTCCTCGCGCAGAGCATTCTGTCGGGAGCCTGCATCCCTGAGACAGAGACCTGACTACCGTAAGGGGACTAAAGGAAGCCGGCGCCGCAGAGCCTGCAGCACCGGGAGGCCGCCCCCAGGCTGGTGGGTGCCACACCCCGTGGGTGCGGTACTGCTCGGGGCAGAGGCCGGCAGCGGTTCCCCTGGCAGGGCCAAACTGCAGGTCAGGGCAGATGCTCACGGGAGTGAGGGTTTGGGAATCAACAGCTTCCAAGTTTAGGGAAAAAGCAAAGGAAGGCCGAGGACCACACTGACCCTGGGCAAGGCAGACAGAGAAGAGCTGCAGCCCTGACCCCGAGGGCACCGGCTGGTCACAGCCCTCACTCGCTCGGCCAGCAGCCTCTCGTCCCGCCTGCACGGCACTGTTCTCTTGGGAACTTTGTCCTTCAGCCACATGGGCTGCAAGGAACCGGTCTGAACTGGGGACAAGAGCAAGGGGCACGTGGAAAGACCCTTTTCCAGGATCTGGGGCCCGCGGACAGGTGACATGTGAGCTTCCGAACACGCAAACGAGACTGGCTCTCTGGACGTCCCCAGTTCTGCAGCTCTCCCAACTACTGAGCCCAGACACTCCTCACTCCCTGCCCGGGCTCAGTTCCCGCTGCTCGATGAATCAGTTGCTGCATGCGGAGGCGCATGCGGTGTGGGAAGGAAGGAACGGTCCAAGGAGCCTCCAGCGTGGTGACCGTGCTTTATTGGCGCCACTCGCACGTGCAGGGCTGACGGTAACGGAGCACAGGAGGGCAGCGCTGCGCCCTGAGAGCGGCCTGAGGCTCTGTGGACGGAACACACGAAACTCGGTGGCCACGAGGGCGAACCGCAGGCCTGCTCCTTGGCCAAGTGGTCCTCACAACGGACTCTCTGGGGCATCAGGCCGTGGCTAGGGTTAGACGTCACCTTACGCTTGTCTCTGTCGATACTTATGGGTACAGCTGTGTTTTCCGAAACGTTTCGTTAGTGATACTCAGTCTTATCAGCCTGGTTCCGTAGTAATCTATGATGTAACTACTTCCGTCTGAAGGTCCAACGATCTAGAAGAGAGAAATTGTCAATCACTCATTTTATAAAACTTCTGCACAATACTCTGGGTCTACTCTTCTCAGTTTTTCAGTAGCCACAGAACTGAACCCTAAATTAAGGGCAAAAACAAGGAGAAAGCCATGGAGTGGCGCTGCGGGCCACAGGCTCCGCACCCTCGCACTCCTGACACGGGCCCTGCCCCACCTGGGGTTTCAGTGCCCGCTGCTACCCAGCAGGCTGCACCCCGGGCCACAGAGGCGTCTGGGGCCAGGCCAGCTCCCGCGGAGGCCACAGCGGGACTGGCCGACCCCCAATGGAGGGAAAGGACCAGAGACAAAGGCTCACTGCAGGCGTCCCATCCACTGAGCCCACGGTGACAGTGCCCCGGGGCGTGACCCTTGGCACGGCGCCCCCTTTAAGACAGCAAACCTCCAACACAGCCTTACGGGAGACCAGATTTACCACCTGCGAGTGGGCCCAGAGCTCGATAGGTAGATTTTGAGCTACCTGGTTCCAATACTCTGTAAACTGATCTGCCCAGTTACTTGGCAGGCTGGGGCAGGAGGGTCTCAAATCCAAGGCCACCCTGGGTAGCTCAGCAAGATCCTGCCTCAAAGTAAAAAATAAAAAGGACTAGGATACTGGGAGTAGAGAGCCCCCGGTTCAACCCCCAGTACCCAAGACAAAGATGAACACACAGAAAGCACCCCAACACCCCAACAGCAAGCTGCAGCGCAGGGTGGGGCAGCTCCCCCTGCTCAGAGTGCCCAGGCACCTGGTGACAGCGCTGTGACCTCCCCTCAGGGCCACCCCAGCCTCAGTGCCAGTCTCAGAGAGGAGGAAGCTGCGAATGCCACAACCTGCCCGCCGGGCTCCTCTCCAAAGATGCGGGCCCAGGACCCTGCGCATCTCTCCCCTTGGAGTCCTGCCACGGTCACGAGGCTCTGATCAGCCATGCCACTGATGATCACAACCCAGAAGTCATGGGCGAGTTTTAACACCCAACTAACAAATAAGGTGATTAACAGGTGTTCAAGCACAAAGATAAATTATATCAGGATAAAACTCGAGGAGAAAGGGAGTAGAAACCAAAATTCAAGGAGAAAAGGAAGCAATGTCAGACTTACAAATGGCTTGTGAAGAACTCATTCATGTCTTTTTAAAGTGGATGGTATTTAAAACCCTGTGGTATTTAGTCTGTTGGATACATGTAAAAACTGATGTAACAGTTTTACCTAAATATGCCAATATTTGAAATTACATCCTGGGCAACTATGGAAGCTCGTGGCAGCAAACGTAAATGTCAGTGGGTACAGACGTAAAACCCCCTCTCGGGGTCACACGACTGTGCTGGAAGAGAGCTGTTCTGCAGCTCGCTGCACCCGAAACACACCACGCAACAAGGTGGGCGCAGTGGTGCGTGCCTGGCATCCGGCCATGCAGGAGGCTGAGGCAGGAGGACAACTCGGTCCCAGGGCTTTGAGGCCAGGCTAGATGACATGGCAAGACGTCTCAAAACAAAAACAACGAAAAGCCCAAAGCAACCACTGCATAAATACTGAATTCCTCCAACATGCCAGGTGCTGTGCTGGGGATGCAACACGTAACAGAGATCTCTGTCCACAGGGCGCTTACCAGCGTGAACGGCCCCAGCCACGCTCAGCTTCACTGTCTGCCACAGACAGCTCGGGGCACAGCCCTGCCCAAAGGGGACCTGACAGTCAGTGAGGCCTGAAGGACAGCCTGGAGAACAGTGCAGTACTGACCAGTGGCCCGGCGGTGAGTTCCACGCTCCCCAGTCCTGCCGGTCTCTTCCAGACCTCACAGAACAGAACCAGCCAACCTCCTGGGACTTCTCGGTTCCAAAGTCTTCAATGACCACAACCTGAAGTGCAAACGTCCAGCTGAGGCTGCCACTTGGCCTGGGAGGCTTAGTCCTCTAGAAAGTGTCTCATCAATAGCACACTTTCCCCGAGCTATTCACTGATGAAGAAATCACTCCCCCTATTTAATTTTTAAGAAAACATTAGCTATGGAGATTTCAAGTATTTAAATGCCTATTCCCTCACCAAAATTTTAAAAAGCCACATGCTTCATCAATGTGCCAACTGTAAAGTCTCTCATTACGAGGATGGTATTGTGTTGCTAATCATACACTTAGAAATGTTTGCAAACACCCACACTGAGCAATGTTTCACTTGGTAAACTTGCCCACGTCCATTTGCATGCTGACAGCAGAGGATGAAAGCAAAGGACATGAGCTTACTTCTCTGCTAAGTAACACCCGGGCTGGGGTGCAGGTCAGGAGCAGAGCTGTTAGCTGGGGCAAGACCCTTCATCTAAAGCACCAAAACAAAACAAAAGCCCCAACGAAGCAACCACACAAAACACTGTGAAGACAAATCCTACAGTACGGAGCCAGCTGGGTTTCTGAAACCAGTGGAAGAATGAAGACCACTCGCGGGTGTCCCCCGAATAACCACCTCTGCACACCACCAGCACGGTCTCTAACGCAGAAACCTTGGACCGCAAGGGCAGCCTCACATGCTTCAGTCTGGGTCAGTCTCCGGGGGCTGTGCCGACCACCCTGCCCAGTTCTGTGGGTCTAAACAGCAGACACACACCGCTCCAGAGGCGGAGAACTGCAGTGAGCACGGCCATCCCGACCCAGGCCCTGCAGGACAGTGTGTCTCGGTCCCTCCCAGCTCCTGGTGACGGGCTCAGGGCCGACTGTCACCCACGACTCAGGGGAGTGAGGGCCCACCCAGGCCACCCCGATAACCTCTGCATCTCAAGGTCCATAGGTCAATCACGTCTGCAGAGAACTCTCTATTCCCAGTAGTCACACTCCAGGTCCCGTGGCCTGGATGTGGACATCTCATGCCTCTTCTAGACAGGGCTGGTGATAGATTGCAGAAACTTTATCTGCAGCGTCAGGTTTAACCAAACTCAAACTGTTTATATAGAGGCTTTTCTACAGGTGTAAAGCAGAGTAAAGGCAAACCTTTTAATTGCACAGAAGATCAACCTCCTGTTTCCTGTTCTTCATCCCGATGCCCAATCTAACTCTCCACACCCTCCCCAACCGCCCCAGGCTCCTCTGAATACACCCCTATCTTCAGTGTATCTGAACGGTATGGCACCCGCGCACTCAGACGTCGCCCGGCAGCGCGCACACGTGAGGCAAGCGCCACGGCGTCCGGCCCCAGCGAGGCCGCGTCTCTCCCCCAGCTCCACGCCGCCCGCCTGCCACCTCTGCATCCCGGCCAACACGTCCGTGCTCCCTCACGGCTGGGCTCCTGGTAATTTTCCTGCAGAAATCACTCAGATATTCCAGACACCAAGTCTTGTTGCGGGCAGCGTTGTAGCTATCTGTTAACTTAGTCTACTGAACCCTCTTAAAAACAGAACTCCTTAACTTGAAGGCAGCAGAGTTCACTGCTTTTTCCCCGTGTATGAGTCGCACGCTGAGGATCCTGTTGGGACTCAACCCCTCCGAGATCCTGAAGGCTTCCTCTTCAGCGGCGCACCTGGACACTGGCCTTCAGCCTAGGGTGCAGCTCAGGGATGACGCGCTTGCCCAGCCTGTGAGAGCCCCTGGGTCCTGGCCTTGGCACTGTCAAAACCAAAATGTTTCCCTTTTCCTAGGTATATACCAAAAGAACTGAACGAGGACTTAAACACATTTGCATGCAAATAATCACAGTAGCATTATTCACAGTAGCCAAAAGGTAAAATCAACTCAGGCATTCATCAACTGATAATAAAGTGTGGTACATCCATGTGAGGGAATACTACACAGTCATAAAAAGGAATAGCATTCTGACACATGCTATAACGTCCACGAACTTTGAAAACACACAAGGAAGACTGGACGGCAAAGGACAAACACTAACTCCACCTGCATGAAACATCTACAGTGGGCTGACTGTCAGGACGGCGGCAGAGCCCACTGAGCACCAGGGAGGGGTCGGGCAGCCACTGCTTACGGCTCATTGTTTCCTTCGGGTGTGATGACGTTTTGGAAATAGATGGTGCTGAAGGGTGCTCAACATTTCTGAAAGTAATTAACACCACTAAAATGTGCACTTATCACAGGTTAAAGGGGCAAACTTTCTGCTACAGTTTACCATACACTCAGAAAGCTTTCCTTACTGGAACTTCAATGTTATAGTACCACCAGCTGCAATTTATGAACTATCAATTGTTGCATAAAATACATTTTTTGCTTACACACATTTAGATAGCTGTGGGTATGCGAGCACTAGATTAAACTCGGGGCCTTTGTACAGAGCTACACCCCCAAGTCTTTTGTTATCTTTTGAGACATGGTCTTGCTCAGTTGCCAAATTGCCCAGGCGGGGCTTAAACTTTCTATATTCCTGCCTCAGGCTCCGCAACTGCTGAGGTTATAGGTGTCCACCAATGTAC
The DNA here is from genome assembly GCA_004363535.1 of Dasyprocta punctata. NCBI lineage: Eukaryota > Metazoa > Chordata > Mammalia > Rodentia > Dasyproctidae > Dasyprocta > Dasyprocta punctata. Next base: position 18,319 of record RJWM01021253.1, on the reverse strand, counting down.
CCAATTTAAGTACCATTTTATTAGTTCTTTTGAAACAAAGTCTTGCTATGTAGTTCAGGATGGCTTTGGACTCACTACAAAGCCCAGGCTGGCTGCGAATGTGTGGCAATCCTCTTGCCTCAGCCTCCCAAGTACTACAATTAAAGGCATGTGCCATCACACCCAGCCAGAGACAGCATTTTAACAAAAATAAATGAAATTGTAAAATGTAGCTATATGGAGGCACTTTATCAACTTTAGCAACAGATATGATCCCTCACTTAACAGTTGTACATTTTCACTGAAGTCATTCTTCTTAACTCAAATATTTTATAAATTTTTAAAATTGAATGCATTAAGAAATGAAAGCCAGGTGTCATGGCATATGTCCGTGACCCCAGCACTTGGGAGGCTGAGGCAAAAGGATCACTATAAATTCGAGGCCAGCTGGGCTCCACAGCGAGTTCAAGGCCAGCCTGGACTGTACAAGGAGACCCTGTCTCAGAGAGGAAAAAAGAAAACATGAGAACACTTCATACGATTCTATTAACACATGCTTTTTCTATGTGAAACAGCTGAGTTCCTCAACAGGAAGTATACAAATATCAGCACAGACAGGACTTCTTCATCTGGTGACAACATAAAATGACTGAGCTCGCTGCCGCCAGGGACAAGGATGCAACCCGCACCACCCAGTTCCCCAAAAGTTAAGTTCCACGTTTGTGTCCACAGCTGACTCCTCTGTTTGGTTAATTTAATATGAGGACACTGAGCACCTGATAAGCTCCAAAGTCCCTAACAACAGGGGAACCTATGACTGCGGGCCCCTGAGCTCCCTGCTTGAAAGATGGGTGGGTGTTGAGGTAAATGACCAACCTCAGTGTTATTCTTCAAGGAATGAGTCAGATTCACCACACCTCCTAACACAGCTTCAGGAACGGTCTCAGAACCAGTTTAAGATACTCGCTCCCTTAAAAACCCGAGTCACTAAATAAAAGTGTGCCCCCCTGGGGTGTGTGAGATCACACACAGCGCCCTCAACAGAGCACAGGCCACACACAGGAACAGAGATTTCCCCAATAAACCACAAGAGCGTTAGAGAGCAGGGAACAATCTGCAAGACTTCATGTTTACCAGCAGCCCTTTGCGCTCGCGAGCGGCTGTGCACACGCAGAGTGCTTGCGACTGCTCTGCCCAGCTCTGCAGGACTGGCGGGTGCAGGGCTCACACGTGCAGCCCACTTCTCATCAAATGCCCCCACAAAGCACACTGGCGATCCAGGAGGCAGCCTAAGGCTCTGACCTCAGCCCCAGCAGGAAAGTCCGGCTTCTCAAAGTTTCAGTAAAACCAAAAGATCACACATGCTAAAAATCAAGCTCCTTTTTAAGCCTGCAGTTCGAAAGGAAATTATTTCAGATAAGTGGCATCTACTATCACACCAGTCATGGGACTGGTGGACGAAGACCTTAAGAAAAACCTCAGCTTACATGTAGGCTGGCACGCACAACCCCGTTTCAGTGGCGGCATAAAACCCACCACACATCTCGCATGGCATCTCGCGCTTCCTCACCGCCTCTCAAGCGAAGCGATCCTGTGGCACAGAATTAGACCTCAGGCCTCTGCAGTCCGCCTGAGTCCCTCCGAAGTCCCTATGTTGAAGTCTAATCCCTGGTGCGGTGGGAGGGGTCAAGTCACGGGGGTGACCCTCACAGGGGCAGCCCTGGCCCTAGAAGAAGCCAGGGGAGCATTCTCCCCTCCAGACACCGAGGACACAGGTCACCGACCTGGGACCCCGTCCCGGCTCCCAGCTTTCCAGCTGCACACGAAGTCCCAGCTTGGGGTGCTCACGAGCTCCCAGCCTCGCAGTCCCCTCCCGCTCTCCTCCGCGCTGGCCGCAGTCTTGCCCTCGGCATGAGCCATGCAGGTGCACTGTTCACACACCACTGCGCGCCAGAGGTTGGGAGACTGTTTCCTCACTAAACTCATGCGTGAGAAACCAAACTTGGTGTGAAAAGCTAAAAACTAAACAAAGCGAAGAACGAAAGCAGTGCACAAGCCGGTGCTCCAGTGAGTGACATTTTAAACAGCTGAGCAATGTTCTACAAATGTGACTAACTTACCTGGAAAATTCATGAACATCCTGGAGATTCTATGGCGTTCGTAAATTGCTGCTGCTTACAGAGTCTCAGTCCTTTAGAGAAACCCACTTGGCGATATCAATAGAAATGAAGAAAAAAATAATTCCTCCCTAGACAGTGAAATTTTTAAAAATTTTAACAAAAAAACAGCCACAGTTCTCCAAACCACCTTCTGCATTCTACCACACATGATGGTTTCCCTCTACTCAGACTCGTCTTTCTGGTCTGTGGCTGTCTTATTTCTAACAACAGAAAAACATTCCTTTTGTAGGGCAGAGTACACATCAGTGAGTTTGGTATAATTTAAAATGTCCAGATTGTGTGCGTGAAGAAAGAAGTTTAAATGTAATCAAACCATTGTACCCTGATAGAAATCTCTCCTGGGCTGGGGCTGACCGCCGTGACGCACAGCTCCTGTCCATCTCCTAACCCGTCCTGCACGAGTCCCGCTGGTCCCACACTGAGATCACCCTCCGAGAGGTCCCCATGAGCACTTTACACACTGGGGTGACACAGCACCGACTTGTGCTGTCTCCTGAGCGGATCAAGAGACAACACATTTGAGTCGTGTGAGGCTGCTGCTGAGAGAACAGAGCACGCTGTGCTCTAGCAGATTTCTAGAAAAGCAGAACTACTCTCTAGGCACTGGTACAAAGTATACCAGAGTAAATATACAAACCAGTATCCAGGACTCATTGAATATGAATACTGTCGGCAATGTTCTGTGCTACACTTTTACGGGACTGGCAGTATAAGTGGTTTACACCAACATCACCACAAACACCACGACACACTGCACTAGCATTTCACGACAGCCCTGACTGCTAGGCGACGGGGCTTCCCGACTTCATCACCGTCTTGGGGACCACCCTTTTTACAAGGCCCACTTTGGTTGACGAAAACATTATGCAGGGCATGATGTATATGAAAATACACAGGCATGAGCGAATGAGTGTCGTAAATCTTCAGAACTGGCTTATAAATATCACTACACAGCCAGGAGCAGTGGCGCACACCTGCAAAGCAGCTACTTGGGAGGCCGGGCAGGAGGACCACAGAGTGAGGCCTGCCTAAGCGGCCGAGCTGACCCTGTCCCCAGTACCAGAATACAAGGGCTGGGGATGGAGCACAACAGCAGCATGCCTGCCTCAGCAGTGAGGGGCCCCGGGCTCTGCCCCCAGCACTGCAAACCACACACGCTCACGAGCTCACACACTCACACTCTCTCGCTCACTCACTCTACAGGTTACCTGCAGGTGAAAGATGACCATACATGTTCCATGTGCCACTGATTTAGGCTGGTCTTAGCCAGGCATGGCAGTGTGTGCCTGTAACCCCTGAATTCTGAAAGCACGGGCACACGGATCCCAAGTTCAAGCCCAGTCTAGGCAACTCACTTGGTGAGATTTTGTCTTGCGCTGAAAACAAGTCCAGGAAGGTGGCTCAGCACAAGGCCCCTGGGTTCCAGCCCCCGGCCCGCCCCCCACGCATGCACACACACCACAAGATACAGGAACTCCCCATATATATTAAAAATCAAACTCAAAGTATTTCAGTAAACAGCAACATATACAACGTGCACTGTATTTTACGTTGCTTTGGTTCTAAGAGGAAGTAAGTGGAATTCCTAGATTTTTCTTATACACATTCTAAAGCCAAGACGTCTTTCTTTCCTCCCCCTTTATGGAGCTTGAATCCAAGGCCTTGCGGATGTCAAGCACACATCTACCACTCAGCTCCACCCACAGCCCGAGGAATCTTTTTACAGGTCCAAGTCCATGCACAATGTTTCTGAGATCACAGTCCAACAGAAAAACACCGCTGGTCACTGAGAAATAACATTTAATAGCAAAGTTAAAAAATGGACATGAAGAAAACAAAGAAGGAAAGAAGTATTAAACCAAAAAAAGTAAAAGGTCCATAGAAAAACTGGAAAAATATATTCACAAAAAATATTAAGATACATATTTACAGTAAAATTTGATTTGCTGAAAAATTCTCCTCTGAAACTGATGTAGTCAACATCATACGTGCAACATACTAGCACGCAGAATAAAGCTACACATCTTATTTACCCGCATCCAAAAACTGTACACTGGCCACACCTATTAAAATGTCCACAGGAAAATTCACTGCAGAAGTGCAAACAGTCTCAATCTCTACCTCAAAACTTTTTAATATGACAGATACTCAACCTCAGGAACTCTGCAAGACCTCACTGTTGTGAACATGAAAAACACACGTGCCCGTGTGCCAGGCACCGAGAGTGTGCAGTAACTGCAGCTGCAGAGCGAAGGCCCTACCAGCATGGACGGGAGCACGCATGAAGACGGGAACCGGGAAGCCGGCCTTCGCATGCGCTCCAGGCCCCGATTTAACTGGAAGAATCCCAGCGATGCCTTCGACTCCCTGGATCCTCACTCAAACAGGAAGCCCTCTCCCGAGCATATGTGACAGCTCCCTCAGCCTCTTCCTGCCGCTCCCGCTCGGTCCCGTCCCCGGGAGGGAAAGCAGGGAGGGGCTGGGCTGGGCATATGTTTCAGAGTAGAGGCAGGAAAATCCCAACTTGAAAATCAAATATTTCCCTTGTTTAATTCTGCCATCTTATTGGTCCATATGCTGCCTCCTCCTCACAGTATGGTCCCGAATCTGTGGACTCTGACTTCCTCTCAGCACATGACGGTGAGCAGAGTGGCACACAGGGACAAGAGGACGCTGGCCAGGAGCAGCACCACTGCCCTCGTTGCGGGCAGCAGGGCCCCGCCGGGCAGGGTGCCGGGGTGGGGACCATCTCCTTCTCCAGCTGGGGCTGGCTCACGAGCTCGCCACACACGGCCCAGTGTCACTGAGAGGTGTCTGGGACAGCACCTCACCACGCAGGGACACAGATGAGCAGTGCCCCCGGCTGTGCACGCGGGGCCCGCCCCCCCAGACACCCACAGCCTCTTTGCGCTCTGTGGCTTACGCCCGCACCTGACAGAAGGTGGGCACAGGATGCAGCCGCGCGCCCTCGTCCCGTCGTGGTGACTGCCTCAGCGGCCCAGGGCCAGCAGGAGCAGACAGCCGCAAAGGTGGCTCTGAGTCAGCGTGCGCGGGGACGGAGGACTCCAGAGCTGCTCAGGAGAGGCCCGGCGCCCGCTGCCTGCATCTACAGGACTGCAGCTTGGGCTGGCGACCTTGCCCTTCCAGCAACTTGTGCCTTTCGGGTCACAGCCTGGGAAATGCCAGCTGGGACACGACCGCATTCCCTTTGCACCTCCCGGGAGGGACAAGAGAGCACCCCACCCGCTCCCCTCTAGATTCACAGTTACAGACATACACAAACCCATTAAAGACGCTTCTGGTCCAGGCTGAAGCTAACTTACCTGCATTGAAATAAGAATAAAATCGATTAGGCTCCCAATTCCACAAAATCCTACGGTGCAAAACTTCAATAAACCTACAAAAGAAGTAAAGTCACTTATTACCTGGAAAGACTCACAATTATTAACAAGTTTCCACGTACACACCATAAAGCCTTTATAGTTAGAATATAAAAGTAATACTTTAAAAAACCTATCCTCATCTGAAAATCTAATGAAAGTCTTCAAGGAACCTCAAAGAAAAGTCACAGAATAATTTGTTAATTTATATAACAAATAAATTTTACCTCCGGAGGGGGTAAAAAAAACCTTGGTATAACTTTGAAAATCTCCTTAGGGGATTGCTTCCTGCATACAGCCTGGAAATGCACAAAAAAAGTCTTCACACTCAGCCACCAGAGCCAGAGAACACCCTCTACCCTGAAATCCTCAGCGACTCGTTTACTTAAGACTTCACACAGTATGTGATCCAATCTTTGGTTTTACATTTACAGTACAAAATTTGTAATGTATTGTGCTACAAATAATAATGATAATAATAATAATCAGGAAGACACTGTGTTCTTAATTACAGACTTAGAATTCAGCCTGTACTTCTCCCTGAGCAGCCCTGTTTACCGGTGTTCACCTGAAACCAACAGTTCCGTGCTGAGCACTGCGCTGTCAGCAGTCCCAGCCTAAGGACGAAGACACCCAAACAGCTGATACTCAGCACTAAACCTAGGATGCACACAAGGATGTAATTCCAAAATACGACAGCTGTGAGAGCCAAGACGGAGGGCAGGAGTGAACCTAGGGCCATTTCCTGACCACTTCATCTTTTCTTTAGCACAAGCATCTTGCAAAGTCTCTAAATTGCCCAGACTGGGCTTGAGTTGGGATCTTCCTGCCTCAGTCTCCCATACTGCGGGATTACAGGTGTATACCACCATGCCCAGCTAACTTTTGTCTTTATGTACCAGTTTACAAATAAATTTCATTTAAAAAGAAAAAAATGCTAACTTTGAAGTCCCTGAAAGGCAAAGAGTAGTCACTGCCTTATCTATTTAAGTGAAATTAAGGATTGTAAAGCTGGTTTTTTGTAACATTAAAAAATAAGTAACATAAAAACACGAATACAGCGAAAAAATCTACTTGGGTATAAAATTAAAAAGTCCACCAGCAGGGCTGGGGCGGGGCCGAGCGTTTGCGCCACCCAGCACGCAGGAGCCCAGGCTCGGCGCCCAGGCTGCACACGCACGAGAAGCACAGAAACGACTCGCGACGCCTGTGCAGCAGGCGCGGAGCTCCTGCCCCAGCTGGGCCGAGTCTGAGAATCCTCTTCTGGCTGCGTCACTGCCCTAAACGAGGCAGCGCGTCTCACGCCAGGGCTCCGTCCACCCGAGACCCAGCAGCCCAACACCTTCACTCCGCTGGGACCGACTGCACAGGTGAGGGCTCGCGCCCTAGGAAAGGTGACCTGCAGACCCCTGTATGCAGCCTGCGATCAACAGATGCCACATGCCAGTTCAAACGGAGCAAAATAGATGACAGGATCAAAGAAGGTTAGGATCTGGGCGTAAAGACACACGACATCCTGCCATTCTCATATGAAGAAAACATTTACATTTCAAAATGAGTATCACTTTGAAAGAGTCTTTCCCACGAACTACTCCCAAAACTGCTACTATATTTAAGAATTCAGTCTCTTAATGCTACAAATGGATAAAACAAAATACATTAGTCATTTCATAAAAAATTACAGATGTTAAAATAGAGTTAAAAACACAAAGCTGAGAACTGGGTGTGGTGGCTCATGCTGTAATCCCAGCACTCAGGAAGCTCAGGCAGGAGGATTGTTGCGAGTTCGAGACCTGCCTGGGCTACAAAGTGAGCTCAAGGCAAACCCAAAGTGCATAGCCAGCCCCTGTCTCAAAAAGCCACAGAAACAAACAAACAAACAAACAAAAACCCCACAAGGCTTCATGATATTTGAAAAAAAAAAAACAAACAGGCTTCCAGCTAACGCAGCACTGGTACACTAAATAAATCAACTAAGAGACATAAGGCTGCATATAAGAGTATAGCAGTGAATCAAATTAGAACATTTGTAATAGGGAACTTTCTCTCTTCTGAATGTTCCTTCAGTCGGGTCTGTGGCTCACTTTTAAATCAGGCTATTTGCTTCCCTACCACTGAGCTGTGTGAGTTCCTTGCATGTCTGGCTATCAGCCTCTGCCTAACACACGGCTTGTAAGTATATCAGCCTTCGGAAGTGGACTGAGTCCTAACAGACAGAAACCCTGCTGCTTGTGATTATGTGAAGTGAAACGAGCCACGTGCAGGCAAATCTGTTCTCAGCATCACTGTGCCCCGTGCTGCCTGACGGGCAAGGGGTGCAGGAGCGGAGCAGTGGAGGGCGAGGAGCCCACACTTCCAGCCAGGAGGAGGAGGAGCTTCCAGAGACCACAGAACAGCGCAACCCCAGCCAGCAGTAATGTGCAACTCGAATTTGCTAAGGAAGATCTTTTTAAAGTTATTTTTTTAAAAAGTTGACAAAAAAACTGTACAAAGTTATGGGGTCGACGTGATATTTTCATAATACATACACATTTAGTAAGGGAGCAGAGCTTCAAGGTTCCTACCACGCACCACCAAAAAAAAGGTAGGGCTCTAGTGGCTCCGTGCCTCAGGGGCACCTGAGTTCCAAAAATTCCTTAACCTTGGATGCTTAAGAATAAAATTTAATTTAGAACACTGAAAATTTTAAAGCCAGGCAAGGTGGCACACACCTGTAATCCCAGCACTGGAGAAGCTGAAATTTAGGCAGGCGGATCACAAATTTGAGGCCAGCCTGGGTTACATAAGCTGAATTCAAAGCCAGTCTGGAAAACAGTGATATACTGTCTCCAAAAACAAACAAACAAACAAAAACACTAATTTTCTTCTTTTAAGAATGCGAATTTGTTCATCCCACAGTGAGGGGACTGAGCCTGGGGCCTCCTGTATGCTAGCTAAATGCTCCACACTGAGCTGCACCCCCACGCTGACACTGTGACTTTTACATGCTGATAAGACAGGCCAAAACACATAGCATTAAGATAGCTTAAATGTAAGGATAAAAAAACTCAAATGCTTAAAAAGAGAATTTTCAGTTAAAGATAAAAAATCTGGTGCGCTCACTTAGTGTCTCTAGCTCTAGGACCCCACTGAGAACTGGAAAATGACTTTTAGAAGTCACAACATCAACCAGGCGTGGGGGCACACACCTTTAATCCCAGTGCTCAGGAGGCTGAGGCAAGAGGATTGTTGTGAGTCTGAGACCAGCCTGGTCTACAAAGTGAGTTCAAGGCCAACCTGAACTGCATAGTGAGACCCTATCTCAAAAAAATAGGGCTGAGGATTTAGCTCAGTGGTGTAAGTGCCTGCCTGGCAGGCAAAAGGTTGTAAGTTTGATCCCTGGTACCAAAAAACAAAGTCACATCAGTCAGGCAGCAACACGTGCTTGTAATGCTAGCACTGGGAGGCTGAGGCAGGAGGATGATGAGTTTCAGCTCAGCCTAGGAAATTTAACAACTTGGCAAAATCCTGTCTCAAAATAAAAAATAATAAAAGGACTGGGGATGTAGCTCGGTGCAAACACCCAGGTTCAATCCCCAGAACTGGGGAAAAAAAAAGTCTCTAAATCAGTGGCAGATAAGACAATAACAAGCTATAAAGCAGATGAGTGAAAGGTGGTTTCTTTTCTCAATTCAGCAGTCGAAATATTTCTTTTTTTTTTTTTTTTTTTTTTGCGGCACCGGGGATTGAACTCACAGCCTCGCACCTGCCAGAGAGGCGCTTAAGCTGCTGAGCCAAACTCCCGGCCCTGCTTTTTTGAGGCAGGGTCGCACTATGTAGCTCAGGCCGGCCTTGCGCTCACGTTGTGGCCCAAGCCAGCCTCGAACCCACAACGCTCCGCCTACCTCAGCCTCCCGAGTGCTGGGATTAAAGGCGTGCGCCACCACGCCCGGCTTTCGAAATATTTCTTAAATAATAACTTGTTGTAATAAGGTAATCAGTTGTAACAAGGTAATTAGCACATTTATTTGTAAAACAAGCAAGAACCTTTGCAGTGAAGTTCAAGAAGCAAGGTTCGCCCTGCACATGAATGGACTCTGAATGGACTCTCACTCGGCCTCGCGGCAGAAGGGTGTCCAGCTCGCATCGGCACTGACTGGAGCAGCACGACCACACAGTGCAGTCCCGGGAAACCAGCGCCTCCCGACAGGACCGCTAGCCGTCACCCACAGCTCTGGGACCTGAAGTTTAATTTTCCTTTTTAGTAACAGCAATTGAACCCAGGACTTTTCTACTGAGCAACATCCCCAGCCTTTTTTAGCTTTGTTTTGTTTTTTAATTAGATCAGGTCTCATTAAGCAGAGGGACTGCCTGGGCTGGGCTGGAACCGGCAGTCCTCCTGCCTCAGGGTGACAGTCACCTGCTGGGTCGACATGAGTAAGCCCGGTTCCTGGTGTGGCTGAGTGATCTGGTGAAGGTGGAAAGCTCATCCTGGGGTGGGCAGTACCAGCCAACAGGCGCCTGGCCCGAGCAGAAAAGAAAGCGGAAAGAAGGCAGGCCGCGTCTCTTCCTTCAGAGGAGGAGGACCAGCCTTCCATCTCCCAGCTTCCGGGGGATCCCCGGCCTGCCTGGAGCCCCGGCTCCCCAGCGCACGGGCAGCACTCGCGCATCCTCCACACCGGACTGCGGCCTACCCGGTAAAGCCCACGGGCGCCGTCACACTGAATCTGCCGCTCTGCAAGCCCTGACTGACACACCTGGCCTCCCAGAGCACCGAGCCTGGCGTGTGCTCGGCCTCTGCTTCACATCCATCTTCTGTTCAGCCAATGCACACTGCGACCCGCATCATCAATTCTCAGGAAACGTTTAACGCAACAAACGAGTGAGCGCAGCACTTTCAAGTTTGGTTATTTCTCACTCAAGCCAGATGCAGAGCAGGAGGCGTCGACCCCCCAGGCCAGTGCCGCAGAGCTCGCAGGGCGCACGCACTCCGTGAGATCGCACGCTGAGGACATGGCTTCACGAGGCCGGCTTGTCCTTTCTTGCTGACACCTACTCACCCAAGGCAGGGTAGCCAAGGTAAAATCGATCTGCTCCCAGCCATCCGAGGAACAGAGACAGCGCGACCGCCACTTTGTAGGAGTAGCCGTTTCTGTGCAGAAGGAAAACCAAAGTCATGTCCATCTGTCTCCATGGCATGAGCACTTTAGGAAATAAACTTGTGAATTACTGTTCTTCGTTAATTGCCTCACTCACTCCCCTAATGCTTTGCAGGTGCCCACCATGTGCCAGGCATTTTTTTTAAGCTATTGGTAGGTATTAATGAAGAAACAATGAAGATTCCTGTCCCCAAGGACATTTTAGTGGTAGCAAACCAAACACAAAGCTACTAGAAAAGCAAATTGTATTGTTAGAAAGTCAAAACTGTCATGAGAGGAAAAAAATAAAAGCAGCGCTAAAGGCGTGTGGGGAATCCAGAATGGCAGGGTGTGGAGGAATTCTAGAATGCCAGGGTTTGTGCAGAATCCAGATGCCAGGGTGAGTAGGGAATCCAGAATGCCAGAATGTTCAAGGAATCCAGAATGCTATGGAGTCAGGGGAATCCAGAATGCCAGGGTGTGTAAGGAATCCGGAATGCCAGGGTGTGTAAGAAATCCAGAGAGCCAGGGTGTGCAGGGAATCCAAAATGCCAGGGTGTGTAAGGAATCCGGAATGCCAGGGTGTGTAAGAAATCCAGAGAGCCAGGGTGTGCAGGGAATCCAAAATGCCAAGGTGTGTAAGGAATCCGGAATGCCAGGGTGTGTAAGGAATCCGGAATGTCAGGGTGTGTAAGGAATCCGGAATGCCAGGGTGTGTAAGAAATCTGGAATGCCAAGGTGTGTAAGGAATGTAGAATACCAGGGTGCGTAGGGAATCCAGGATGCCAGGGAGAACACATGGAGTGGTATAACGAACCTTCAGAGAAGGTGACACTGGAGCAAAGACCCAGGGAAGGACATGAGTTTCACCAGGCCGAACCTCACATAGCAGTGTCCCAGGCAAAAACAAACCAGCGCCCTGCAGGCCTGTGGTCTCCACAGCAGGAGCAGGAGCAGGAGCAGGAAAGAGGGAAGGCCACAGGAGGAGGAGTCAGAGGAAGTGGGTCGTGAAGGAGGCAGACTGTCCCATGGGTGCCACTGTAACTACGCTGCCTCTTACTCTGAGAAATGGGAAGCGACCACAGGATCCGACGCGAAGGTGCGACCCGACGGGGCTCACACCGTGAAACGATCACATGAGCTGCTGTGCTAATTACAGACTACAAATGAGCACCTGTCAACTGTTGCCACTACAGCAACGGCAAGTGTAACAACTACCCCCAAACCTGGAGGCTGATGCCAGTAAGCACAACCCCCACCTGCGTGGACTGCAGACAGCCTCAGATCCAGGCTGCAGATTCAGGGGTTTCTAGACCCGACACTCCCAGCGGAGGACCTACTGGAGGCCGGACAAGAGGACGTGAGGCCCCACACGCGAGCTCCCACTCGCCTGGTGCCTGCTAACCTACACAGGCCGCATTAAGTGCTACAGCCATGCCCACGATCAGTGGTGTGGGAGACTACAAGGCCTGGGGACAGAGGCCTGGGGACAGATACGGGTGGTGCCGTGGACCGACCAGCAGGGAGGAGAGGGAGCTGAGCAAACTCAAGGTGCCCCAGTGACAAGAGTTTGACCCAGAACAATAGTGTGAGAAGTGATCCAATTCCAGACACACCACACTCTCAAGCACGGCCACCTGGATTTCCTGGTTTGTTTTGTTTTCGCACCTGTCTATCTGTCTATTTGCGACAGCGGCTCACTATACAGCCCAGGCTGGCTCTGGACTTGCAATGATCCTCCTGCCTTCGCATATTAGATTGAGGGTATGAGAAAGGAAAGTAGGAAGAGAAGCAATGAAGACTTCATCCTCAACACCCAGGAGGAGGAAGCCAGCATCCATGAGTTGGGAAGGCTGAGGATGTTGAGACCTTGGAAGGAAAATCAGGATTTCAGTTTTGGATATGTGAGTCTGAGGTCTTTACCAGACAGCCAAGCAGACTTATTCAAAAGCAGCTGGATTTGCGAGTCTGGCGCTATGAAGAGAAGCCCAGCCTGGAGCACACAGCTGCAGACAGAGGACGTGCCGAGGCCCACGCGCGTGCCCTACGAGTACACCCAGAAGGGGCAATCGGAAGGCCCGGGCCCTGCAGCTCACACACATGCAGAGATCCTGGAGCAGAAAAGAAACCCAAAAGGAGACTGCAGAGCCAAGAGTGAAGACAAAGTCAAACAGCAGGGCTGGATGAAGGTGGCACTGAGGAGGACAGAGCGGCCCACCGTGCTGACCCCGGTGAGGCTCACAGGAGGTGCAAGCTGAGAATTTCCACCACGCTGAGGGGACGGCAGAGCCTGCTCACAGGCGAGGCCAGCCTGGGCTACTCGGCGAGACCTGGTCCCAAACAAACCAACAAAAAAGGCACAGCAAAGCAAAGCAAAAAGTTTGGCTGAGAAGGTGGATGAGACCTGAAAAGCCATCATCTATGGAGGTGACCCACGCTAAGCAACAGGTGGAAATGAGTGGCATAGCAGAGATGGCCTGGCCAGCCACCAAACTAGTTCTTTCTTAAGCAGATAAACCACCGAGCTACACCTCCTAGCTGGCTTCACAGTCTGCCCACGGAATGCAGACCGCGGAGCAGACAGAGGAGGGCGCCTTTTCCAGCCTGGCCTCACCGCTCCCTTGCAGACACTCACGAGAACACGGGCACAGGCGACACACAGCTCCCTGACGGACCCCAGCGGGAAGACGACGTGCATTTCCAGGGTCTCCTCCATAAATGATCTCTTCACCCCACGTGGGCGAGTGACCTGAAATTGTATCAGTCATGTACTTACACATTGCGGCAAGGTACGGCCTTGTAAAAACCAACTTCTTTTCCAGTAAAATGTGTTTCATTGCCGCTGGAATCCTTACACATTATATTGGGTGCTGGGAGACATGGAACTAAAGGCAGAAAACACAAAGAAGCCATTAGTTCTCCTGCTTTAGACACAGCATGTGACTGTTTTTCTCGAAGACTGCCAAGCACACAAGCACACAAGCACACACAGGGTCACGGTAAAGTACTCCCAACGTGACACCTCCACGAGGTCCCAGCTAGGAGAGGCTGCAGCACAGGCTCTCACCCACAGCAAACCACGCCACGGGCGCGAGCACCGCCTGCGCCCAGCTCAGGCCCCTGCCACTGCTGCCCACGCTGCCCTTGAGCTCCTCTCCGGATCAGCTGCACAGGGAGACCTTGTCTTGAAAATCAGAACGACAAAATCTAGACGCATGACCTCCATTTCAGGAAGGAATGGGTACACAGCAGCAGCTAGCGTGGCATGACTGCCCCTCAAAGTATACTTCCGCTCAAGTCCTGATCCCCAGGACCTCGCAATGTGGCCTCACATGCAACAGGCTCTTAGCAGATAACCGAGTCACGATGGTGCCGTGAGCACGGCTTTAATCCAACTACACACAAGGCCACTGGCACACACAGGGCGGGGTACGGGACGCCGGGAGTCGGGAAGGGAGAGTCGGCTTCTCCCCCGAGCCTGAGAGGCAGCAAGGGCCCTCGCCAGCCTGGTACCAGACCGCTATTCCCCGCTCCAGGGCGGGCGGACTCAAAGCTGAGAAGACCAACAGGAGGGACCTGAGCCGGAGGAGTGTCACAGCACGTGAGAGCACAGCCAACGCCAGCATGTGTGCCGTGGGACCAGGCAACGCACACGCCTGTCCCCTTAAACACACCTGTGTGACACACTTCACCGTGGTTCCATTCATCCCTGTAAAACCCACGAGGGAGGCAAAACCAGCGCTTAGCATAGCCCAGGCCATGGCCTCAAGCAGACACCCCAGCACCTGTCCTCAACAGCAGGAAAGAAGGCATTCTGTCCCTTCTGTAAGCCGCAAATGAATTTCCAGGAATTAAATGAGTAAAGCATCCTAAGCAGGTAATACTCTACGTCCTTGGCCACAATTCATTACTTAGTCAATATCCTTCCCATTACACCACAATTCCACGCTAACGCTGATTTCGGCAAGAAGCAAAAATAAATAAATCAACAGCAAGACTAAAGAAGCCAGTACCCGATAAATGCTAACTAGTACACAAAGTTAAGCAACAGCTACAAGCTTGAAATCCATGCCATTTGCAGTTTTCTTACAGAAAGTTCAGTTTTGGGCAGGAACTCGGTTTGGATGGTGTCATCCAAGCCAGGAGACCCTCACAGAACGTCTGCCTGTGGAAGAGCAGCCCGAGACCGGGCTGAGCTCAGCGGCAGGGCGGTCCTGGCAGGGCCGGGCCCAGGCTCCACCGCAGCCCTGGCCCGCTGAGCTCTCACAAGCAGCGCCTGCAGCGGGCCAAGCTGTCCCGAGCCAGGGTGCAAGCACTGGCCGCAGGCTGGGGAGGTGGGGACAACCACGCCCCCTCCAGCAAGCAGCTCCTGGCTTCACAACTGCATAACCAGAGGCCTCCAGTGTTCCGCAGAAAGGAGCTCGGCAGTGAAGGCAGCCAGACTCCTCGGTGAAGGCTGGACTCCTCAGTCAAGGCCACCTACTCCTAAGTGAGCAGATGACGTCCCCATGGGCTGGCACCCGAAGCCACCCCATCGTCCCAGATGCCCAGCCCACTAACCACACCACTCGGCCCACCTGCGGGCTAGAACCAGCAGCACCTACGGCGGTTCTCATTCCTGTGTGTGCATGTGTGTGAGGTGGGGCACTGAACCTGATAGGACCTTGTGCTTTTTATAAAACAGACACAGACACAGAGAAATGCTAACCAGAAATGACTGGTTAGGGTCACACGGTCTTGATTCAAAAAGGGTCAGATCGGACATTACTTCTGTACCAAGCTAATTAAATGTGCAATCTAGAGTTCAGGTGAAAACAAACGGTAGAGGTAAAATTGGCAAGATCCAATTTCCGGCATTAAAAGACAGGTCTCCTCTGGATCTGCTTATATCAGAAAAATCGTCATTTTGCAATTATCAGAGTAAAGAATGGTCTGGGGCAGAATCACTGATGGATGATAAATCTAAGGGAAATTTTTGATGAGGAATAGGGTATTTGTACCGTCTTTAGTAAGTCTCCCCAGGGACTGCTTATTTGTTGCAAAGAAAATTTAACTATACAGTGCTTGCTTCGGCAGAACGTATACTAAAGTTGGAAAACTGAACTACCCAATAGAAGATTTGAGCGCTCACCAACGACCATGCCCAGTGAGGGACAGATACCATGTGCGCCCAGATGAGAGATGGTGAGGCTACCCCAGACCCAGACTCTTCCATCCTGTAGTGCTGTTACAGCTTGTGCCTAGAGCCCCCCAAAGCATCACGCGGTCTTAGCAGGGCTTTTCAGAGGTGGCTGGATCTAGAGCGTGTGATGCTGGTGTTAATGGAGCCCTAACCTGGGTATGAGCATGTGAAATGGAGTATCAGGGACAGAAATTGGGCTGCTACTGTCACTTACTGCTGCTTTTTTGCTACCTGGCTGCTTTGCTACCTTCTGCCATGAGCTCTCTCTCCTCTGCGATGCACTCTGACAAGCCACCCTCCCTTGGAGGCAGCTAAATAAACCTTTCTTTCTTTTACTTTGGGTGCTGGGTATTTTGTCTTAGCAAAGAAAAAAGTAACTAACACAAGTGTATAACCTCAGTCTAACCATAAAAAAATACCAGACAATCCCAAAGAAGGAACTTTATTAAAATAAAGGGGCTAGCTGTAGCTGTCAAACATGCCAGTATCACAAAAGAAAAAGCCACGGAGATGTTCCAATAAAAGAAAACCAAATGCAAAACTGATTTTTAAGGATCCTGTCCTAAAATGAGGGAAAATGCTACAAAGGCTTTTGAGTAATCTTATGAAATTAGAATAGCTACCATGAAATGTACTGATATTTATAATTCATGTATGTTTATGTTAAGAAAAGCTCTCTTTCCTTAAGAAAAACACAAAAGTAGGGGCAAATAATCGGGGAGGGAAGGAGGCAGGGGAAGGCCAAGCGAGGGCAAGCTCACGCCAGCGCCCACGGGGACAACAAGGGCCGCGTCTGGGCACGGGCACACGAGTGTGCTCTGTGGTGCTCTTCCGCCTGGAACTGCCTTGAAATTTGAAATTATCTCCAAATAAAGTGAGAAATAATACACTCTCTGAAAACCTAATCTGTGCTTTTAGAAGTTGGATAGGAGGCCATCCACGCCAGGCCGCCTGTGCCCTCTGGGGAACGCCTCCGTCTGGCTCCTCCTCTCACTCCGCCCAAGCTGCTCTGCAGAGCCAGTTTCTCCCTCCAGTCTTCACTTGCACTTTTTCAAATAAACTGTGCTACCAAGAAAATTTCTAAAAAGCTGGGGAGGATAAATCGTTAACATCGAGGCAGAGCAGTAACCATGAGGGGACCAGGGGGCTCTAGCAGGTCGTTTTGTTTTTAATTTATAGAAGTTTTATGCATAATTGCCAAAACCTGGAAGCCATCAAAAGGTAGTTCAACAGATGAACAGATAAATGGTGATACATGCATAAAGGAATATTACTCCATGGTAAAAAGCCATGAGCTATCAAGGCACAAAAAGATACGTTTAAGGGCAGCTTTTACTGATAAAGAAAAACAAGGCTATCCGTTTATTTATTTACTAAGATATTTTTTAAAAGTCAGCACAGGGCTGAGAGTGCAGCTCAGTGGTAGAGCTTGCCCAGCATGCACAAGGCCCTGGCTTCAAGCTCCAGCACCACAAAAAGTAAATCAGTACCCTTGAAATAATATCATTTCATTGCCATCAAATAAGAATTCTACACAGCTACAACACACATCTATGTGGCTCCTACTCCCTGCAATATGCATCCCTTGAATGAAAAGACTGAACAGGGAGAGGTTTGTTAAATGTTATCTGGCAGTACACGTAACAGAATAACTGAAGCTCCCCAAAGTCCTTAGGCTGAAGGGGACACTGCCCTAATATTCACGCACACTGGAAATCCTGACTGCTGCTTCCATCCTCCAGATGTACGCAAGTACACCTTAGGAGCAGAAAGTGTGGGCGATACAGTTTCTCATTATACTTCACTGAACTAAGAGTCTCTTCCAAGTTCCCGCTCAGCAAACTAAAGACTTATCTTTGCGTAACACAGTTTAGGAAATAAAATGCTATGTCTGAGGGTTTTTGTTTTTGGGTTTGGTTTGTTTTGAGACCGGGTCTCACTATGTAGTACAGGCTGGCCTTGAACCTGCTTATGTAGACCAGTCATTCTGCTTCAACCTTCCGAAAGCTGGGATTACAGGTGTGCACCACCACATCAGGCTATGTTTGAGACTTTTATGTTTTATATACCAGTTAAAAAATTTGGCTGGGTGTGGTGGTACACCTCTATAATCCCAACACTCTAGAAGGCTGAAGCAGGACAACCAAAAGTTCAAGCACAGGCTGGGCAATTTAGCAATTTGGCAAGACCCTGTCTCAAAAAACAAAAGTAATTTAGAAGAGCTGGGGTTATAGCTTCACAGGAAGGCTCTGGGTCTAATCCCCTGTACTGTGACAAAGAAAAAGAAGCTTCAAGAAACAGAAAAAAATAATATAAACTGATTCTAAAGGTTTAAAATAAAAAATGAGAGCCAGGCGTGGTGGCACACACCTTTAATCCCAGCACTCGGGAGGCTAAGGTAGGTGGAACATTGTGAGTTCAAGGCCAGCTTGGGCTACAACGCGAGCACAAGGCTGGTCTGAGCTACACAGTGCCACCCTG
>RJWM01021252.1:5166-35776 GCA_004363535.1 Dasyprocta punctata | reverse complement strand
CTATGCCAGTTCTACTGCTTTGTTTTGATTGTTCTGTTATCTTTTGTTGCATTTCACTATCTTTGAAATAAAATTTAAAAAATATTAAGGGAAAATCTTCCAATAGAAGGAAAATAATACCACATGGAAATATGAATCTATAAAAAGGAATGAAAAATGGTGACAACAGTAAATATAAGAAGCAAATGTTTTTAACTTATGAAAAAACATTTCAAAGGATACTTGTCTAATTAGAGAACTATTAATTGTAAAAATGTGCTACTTATAACAAATAGAGAAATAAATTTTATGATAGCAATAGTACAAATGACAACAGAAAGACAATTTTAATTTTTTACAATATATGTGAGTTATATTGTATACTATAAATCATTAGAAAAACTGAGGAATTGTTATTAACACAATAATGGAGATAAAATACAATCCCAAAAAATACTATATTAATATAAAAGGAAACAGGAACAGAAAAAAGGAGGACAGATAAAAGGGACAGATAAATTCCCATATGAGTAAATTTATGAACAACTATACCAATAAAATGTTAAATATTAATGATTTATGAATTTCAATTAAAAAGCAGAGAATTCACTTTTGATAATCAAAAATATGACAACTATATGCTATCATTAAAAAATTCAGCTGAAAAACATTGGAAATCAGTATGAAAAAATATACTATAGAATCATTAATTAAATGAAGTCACAGTGGGTATATTAATATCCATTTGATCTTGTTTTGTAAACCTATAATGTTACTATTGTGGATTTGCTGTTGTTTGTTTGTCTCTTTTGCTTTTTGTCTTTCTTATATGTGTCTTTTTTCTCTTAAATAAAAAATATATATAAATAAATAAATAAAAATTTAAAAAGGGATAAAATCCACAAGGGCCCAAGGGAAGTTAGAATGTGTTGCTGAAAATGTCTCCTTACCCAAGAAGAGCAATTCACAAAGTTCATCCCTGTGGTACAGATAAAGAGGTCTCCCATCATGGTTGATACACTGTGTCAACTTGAGAAGTCCAGAAGCTTAACTAAGTAACACAGCAGCTCTCCAGTCTGGGGAGTAGAGGACAGCCCTTACTGCTCTAGGATGTTGTTCAGTGTGTCAACTTCAGAGGTTTAGAAGGTTAAGCGACTCAGCAGGGGCCAGGGTCCTCACTTTGTAAACACCCTCAGCCTGTGCAAGAGGAGGGCTCCCTGATGGTGCGAGGGCTCCCTGATGGTGCGAGTGCTCCACTCACCCAAGAGGCATAGCCTGCTTACAATATCAGAGAGAAAAAAAGAGGCTTGCTCTTCTCCACTTTTTGCTCTTGCTGCTTTTGCTGTCTTCCACCACCTTGAACTGTTGCCCCGTGCCACACCACCCTGCCTTGGAGTCAGCCAATTATGGACTCAAACCTCCACAAACTGTGAGTGAAACAAACCTTTCCTTCCTTAATTTTGGGTGTTGGGTATTTTGTCCCAGCAACAAGAGAAAAGCAACCAAGACAAATAAATGTGTTCCTGAAAAAGTCTCACAGTCTGTTTTCCTTACCCAAGAAGAGAAATTCACAAAGTTCCTCCCCGTTGCACAGATGAAAAGGCTTCACCTCCCTGGACCATCCCTCCTCAGAGACTCCAGGAGTGAGGGCACCACCCCACTGCGTGTGCTCCTGGCCCTCTCTCAAGCTGAGTCTCTGACATGTAACTTTGGACCCTCTGCTTGTCCACCACACTGTCCCCAGAAACACCCCTTTAAAAACTATAGTTTATTCTCCTCAGGTCCTCACCTCTCCTTTCTATGTGATCAAATTCCAGCCATCACCTTTCAGCTTCTAGAAAGCTCTGTCCCTATCTGGACTTTTGGATATTTATTCCTCTCGCTGAGTCTGTACTCACTATCTGTTTCTGGTTCCCCTTAGAGGAATTACCTCATCAGACACCAGGAATAGAGACTTATCTGCACCTTCTCCCCTTGGTTTAAGTCTGTAAACTGAATGGGAGGAATGTGCACATGTATACTATAATTCCTATAAAAAATGCTTCTAAGGGCACTTCTCTGCGGCTCAGATTTGATTAAACAAAACAATGTTCTGTCCAAACCTGCATTTTTCATATTACTTTCTAATCATTATACCACCAACATAAAGGTCTGTTCTTTTCCAACACTTGACTCTTTCATCATTCCTGAGGGGCCTCCGCTTTCCGTTTGGGGTCCACTGCCCTTGGCTGCCTCCTAACAAACCTCTCCTCTGGGTGACACGGTTCATCTGCAGAGCGAGTGGGGACCAAGTGGGGACTCTGGAGAAGGCTCTGCATCTCAGGAAGTTGCCCTTCTGTCAGGGCAAACGTAGCTGAGAGCTGGAGCCACTTGGACCTCTTGTATGCACTGGAGTTCCGTGTGGATGGGGGAGCCCTGCCCAGTCCAGCTCAGCATCATGTGACCAGAATAAGCACCCCAAAAGTAAGTGGAGGGCTACGACATTATAGTCAAGCTACCTAACAGTAATAGCAACTAAAACTATGCAGCTCAACTTGCAATCCGTGTTCAAGTGCAGTATCTTGCTTGAGGTCAGAATCACCTCACCTGCTTGCATGCAGACGCTCAATGAGGTCCTCCAGTACATTGTCCTCCAGGGTGCCACCCAAGGTTAGGAGGCCAATCAATGGTGTCATACCAGGGAGGAAGAGGATAAACAAACTTCATCACCCAAAGAAAATTTCATCAGATTAAAAACAGAAAGCCACACTGAGCAGCAAGCCGACTCCCAGCAGGAGAATGGCCCAGGGGAGAGAGTCAGAGGTGTGAAGGTGGGTGTGGGCTGAGTCCGAGCAGCCCTAGGGCTGGGAGAGAGGACAGCTCTGGGCAATCACTGGAAAAGAGGACAGCTCTGGCGATTATCCAGGAGGGGCTGTGGGGGTCCTGGCTCACTCAGAAATGCATTGTTCTTTCTAGGTGGAAACATTTGCGGCCTTGGGACATCCACCCTAAAGCTGCAAGGGTGAGTCAGAGCTGCCCAGGACACTCAGCTTTCTCTCCCTCAGCACAGGTCTGCTTCCACAGGACTCCCCAGGACCGATGGCTGAGGATAGCAGACAGGTGGACAGAGAGCACAAAGGGACACCAGAAACTGACTGAAGAGGGGGTCAGGTGAGAGACAGGCCACCTGCATGCAGGCTCAGTCCAGACCTCACTGGGGCTGGGCCCACACACCCTGCCTGAGAAGGCATTGAGCTGCACATGGGGCCTCTGTGATTCCCAGGGGCTTAGATCCTACTTCTGGAAAGGAAGTCTAGGATGACTGCCAATCAGTGAGCACCTAGATTCAGGCCCTTCTCTGCCAGTGGTGTCCAGAGTCCTGTGGGTGATATCCATCCCAGGTTTCCCTTGAAGGAAAAGTGACTGATGACCACTGAGAGCCCAGAGTGCCCACAGTAGTCTTCTAGGCAACATCGTTTGGCTAGTGTGCCTGGCCCATCCAATGTTCAACCCACAGCCAAATCTCACAAAACCCTGTAGGGATAGAAGCAGTGTCCCCACTTCACAGACAGGTGCTCCAGAACACAGGAAGAGTCAGGACACAACCCTGAGAGCCCTCCTAGAGTCCTGCCCTTGATGGAGGTATAATTTTTATGGAGGTGACACAATGCACAGTCTACACCAGACAGACACACATCTGGGAAACTGCACAATGCAGCTCCCTGAACAGCTGGCCAGGAAACCTCCAGCTGAGAGGACATTCACCCTTGGGTGCCTGTAAGCTGTTGATGCTTGCAGCCCTTTTAAAGAACAACGTTGTTTGCAAAGCTGAGTTTCTGTTCATCTCCCTGAGCCCTGGTACGAAGCTGGGACACTGGCAAAGGAGCAGCTGCCTCTGGGGACAGCACGTGTCCTGGTGGTGCTGCAGAAGACCACATCCTCCACCTCAGCCCTGAAGGCGGCCTCTGGGTGAGTCCAGTCTCTAGACAGCAGGGAGACGCCAGCCCATGTCCAGCTTCTTATTCTCTGCTCTTCGGAGCCCGAACTGAGCAGGTTCAGCACAGAGAGGACAGGAAGAACCACAGCCCAACCCCAGCATGTAGCTGCAGGACATAGATAAGAGCTGCCCCAATCCCTAGGTGAGCCCTAGACAGTGGGAACCCAGGAGAATCAACCAACAAATGAGTGGCTGTACCTGCAGACAGCCTCACAGAGCAAAGCTATAGACACAGAGCCACAGACAGCAGCACTGCAAGGCTTTGCAAACATTTGAGGAGCAGCAGTCAGAGCAGGGTATAGGGATCCCTACCGCAGACCCTCGAAGAGTGTCTCTTCTGCGCCTTTCTCTGCCAAAGAGGGCCAAAAAGCCTGCAACCTCCTCCGTGTACCAGCATGCGAAGGCTGTCTGCCTGTCCCCATCAGTCACCCGAGTGCGGGCACAGTTAGTAGGTGTCTCAGGTATGCCTAGGAAAATGGTCTGCTCTGCAGCAGAGCAGCAGGGAGAGCAGCACCTGGCCTGCAGGAGAGGGTGTGGGAAGACCCGCTGCCAGCCTGTGGAGGAGGAGGACAGAGGGAGGGAGGAGGGGAAGGAATCCATGAGGGACCAAGTGCCTCAGACGGGTCCCCAAACTCTGCCTTTACCCACTTGATCCCTGGACTGGAAACATACACACACACTAGGAAACCACACACAAAAATTCATGCACACTCACACAAACACACTAACAATACATACCACACAGCACATACACATAGCCATGTACAAACACACATAGGTACACACACACAAAAGATACACACACATACATGCACATACACAAACATAAATGTACGCATGCACACACATGCACAAAATACACACCCACCACTTACACACACACTAAGAAACAACACGCATGCACACTCAACACATACACAAACATGTGCGTGCACATGCGCACAGACATGTCACACCTAGGTGCATATACAAACATACACATCGGAAAACCAGGAATGTGGGGAGTAAGCTTACAGGAGTATAACATCTACACCTGGTCTGTGAATGCAGCCTTGATAATGTGGTGAAACATTAATCTGTGAGTACTGAGATCAAAGAACCCTACCACCCTTACTCCGAGCAAGGGGGGCCCAGAGGTAAGGCACTGCGAGGCACACAGGGTCCCGGGCAGTGCAGTGCCCTCCCCGGGTCTGGGCCAGCCCGCCTCCCAGAAATGCTGTGCCTAATGTCTAATTGCGGCTCGCAGAGGGCAGCACCAGAGGCCAGTGTTCCCTAGAAGACGAGAAGTGCCGAGGCAGAGGCGCAACCACAGTGAATGTAGGTCTCACGGAACCATGGGCAGCCGCGCTGCGGGCGTGTCCTTGAGCCCTGCCCTTCTGGACAACAGGCCTGTTAGAGCTACCCTGTGCCTCGGCGTGCCTGCAGCAGCAGGAAGATCATAACCAGGCCCTGTCCCCCTGCAGTCAGTCCTGCCCATCTGTCCCAAGAAGGGGGCAGAGCGGTGGGCCGAGATGCGGGAGTGCAGTCACACAGCGGGCACCGCAGGGAGCGCCTGGGCTTCTCCGCAAGCTGCCCAGGAAACCTGAAAGACAAGCACCAGCAGAGGACCGGCTACTGAGAGGCAGCCGGGCAGGGTCCCAGGAGAAGATTCGCTCCAAGGTCACCCTGGGGGCATGGTGTGAACAGGAAGAGTTGTGGTGGCGGGGTCTGCTGAGGCTGGGGTCACAGGCTGCAGAGAAACCGTGAAGGCCCCTCGGTCACCTCCTCTTCCAGGCTGGCAAGAGTCAAAGTCAGCACATGTCACAGGACCACAGAGTTAACATCCTCCAAACTACCAGGACAATTATAGCGCTATCCTGAAAGTAAGACCTAGCTGGAAAATAATCAGCCTTGAAAACCAGAGATCAAAAACGCTGGTCCCAGCAGCTGATCCCTGACTCACCTGCCTTCCGGAGCAACCACGGAGCAGAATAGGACAGCAGGAGAGGTGGGGACGGGCTGAAGGGGCTGGCATTTCTGAGCTCTAGTTTTCAAGACATTACTTTCCAGCTATGTCTTATTTTCCAGGAAAGGGGGTCAGCCCCACCTTGCTGCTTGATCTGGAAAACACAGGAACACACATCCTTACTTGGGAGAAAAAAATTGGCCACAAATGTACTTTTCTTTTTAAGAAGTCAATCCAATATTAATTAAAGAGCAATTAAGAAGCAAAGCTTTTAGAATTAAAAAACAGAGTTTACTTGCTGGACTGTAAGTCTCTGCGGGGCAGATTTTTTTTAATGTTGAAGGGTTTGTAATACACACAAGCAGGGACTGGCACAAGGAACCCTCTGCCTGCTGACCCCACGCCCACTACCCAGGGTCACCCTGACGCTGCCCTCACGCCTCGTTCACCCAATGTAAAGAAGGTCCTATCTCGTAGAACTGTTTTACTCGGCTGTCTAACTGGATCCGTCTGCAATGCAGTCTACACTATAAACAGTACGAATTACTGCATATGGTGCGTATAATATATAAATTATATGGCACAGTTGACCCTTGGTACCCAGAAGAGTGGGTCCAGGACCTCGCCATGGATACAAAAGCCAAGGATGCTCAGTCCCTTTTATAAAACAATGTGCACTGGTATATAACATGTGTGTGTCCTCCCATACACCTTAAATCATCTCTAGATGACCTCCATTGCCTAATACAGTGTAAGTGCTATGTAAATAGTTGTTATTCTATATTTTTTAGGGATTCATGACAAAAAAAAGTCTGGATGTGTTCAGCACAGACACAATTTCTTTTTTCTATTTTCTACCCACTGTCAGCTGAATCCTTGGCCATATGTCTAATATAAATTATGGTATATCATGCCTATAAGAAATGCAAACCTGCTGAAGGTCGTGTGTCAGGTACCTGTGGGAAAACATGGAACAGGGAGCGCGGAGACAGTGCAATGGCCAGCTGCCTCCTTGGGACCACACCCACCATGCCCTTTGGCCCCTTCCCCAGTGTAGAACTGACCTCTTTGCTGAACAATAGAAGAAAAAGCCCTGTGTGACTTCAAATATTAGCTCAGCTCACTATCTGCCTTCTACAGGAGTCTGAAATACAACTGCTCTGGCGTTTCAGGGAGCAGCTTTGTCGACTGTTCCACAGTTCCTGCACCTCTGTGCCAGCAAGGTCCTTCCTTGTAGGTAGGCTCAGTTCCCAAAACTGAGAGCAGCTGCCCAAGATGGCTGAAGGCACTGAGGAAAAACAGACTTGCACGGAAGACCTCCCTTAATTAAACTGAATGAGGGCCACCAGTTTAATCTGAACAGTGGAAAACATTCCCACTTCTCAGATGAGGAAACTGAGGGTGGGGAGACGGAGGGAATCAAAAGGCTCCACCCCACTCCAGCTGTCAGCAGACCTGGGGCTTTGTCCCACGGCACAGAGACACAGACCATGACACACAGGCTGTGACAGGACAGGTTGGGACCACCTCCAAAGGTACAATCAGCTCCCCTTGGGGCACAGGATGCAATCTCAATGTGCATGGGGATGCTGACTCAACCTTCTACATATTCAGAAAATAATTAAGAGTCACATTCCCAGGGCACGGGAAAGAAAGTGAAAAACAATTACTTTATGTTTCCTTGTGTTTTCTTCATCTAATTCTCTCTTATGTGGAAGACTGAGTCATTTTTAAACCAAAGTAAAATAGTTTTTCAACCTTGGGTCTCACACAAGTAAACTTCCCTCCATAAGGATCTGTCACCACCTTTCCTCCAGGAAACCCAAGTCCCAGATCCTGGGGTGCCTCTCCAGCCAACCCGACCCCCATTCCAGCAGGGTCAAGGCCTCCCCATGCCTCAGATCCCAGGGCTGGCGTTCCATGGGGATGCAAGGGACCCTCCCGCAGCTACCACAGGTAGCAGCTTTCATCTGCCCCAGGCCACGCTGCCTCCCCCCAGGCTCCAGCTCTGAGACACCATCTTCCTCACATCAACTGAGTTAACAACAAAACAATGTGGAACTCATTTGAATATGAGTCTAGCTCACCAGCAAGAAGTTGGTATTTGAACATTTTATCTGTACTGATGAAACAAATGAGGGGCTGGGGTGCAGCTCAGTGGTAAGTGCACTTGCCTAGCATGCAAGTGTCTGGGTCCCATCTCCCCCAATGCAAACAGAAAACAAAAAGCCCTACACTCAGGAATGGAATCCAGGCACATGCTGAGCAGAAGCATGGAAGAGCCAGTGCACACTACGCACAGTGACATAAACCAGGCACAGGGATAAGGACTGTGATCAGCTCCCTTACCTGAGGCCCTCAAGGCAGATAAATGTGGAAAGGCCGTTGCTAGGGGCTGGAACAACATTAGTGTTGCCTGGGGAAGGTTTCCGGCTGGGATGAAGGCATTTGGGATACACAGGGTGGGTATGGTACACAACGTAATTTATTTAATGCAATGAGAAATGATCAATAGGGTATGTGTATGTGCATTTTAACACAAGGAAAACAAAAGAAGAAAAGCCCCACTCATTCAAAATTAACCAAAACAATTTTCCCCTAATGTATGAATGCACAGAAAATTCAAACTGCCACTTTAAGAGAGCTCAGTGCCCTGGCCTGGAAGAAGCCCATGGCAGAGGGGTCAGAGAGCCTGCCCTGGGAAGGTCCCAGATGCCCCACCCTGGCCCCTGTCCCGTCCCTGCAGCAGGAAGGGTGCTCAACAGTCCCTCCCTGTGGGCTCCCCTCATTACCCCTGCAACACAAGCCCCCGCAAAAAGCAGAAGTCAGATGCTGTGGCAGCAGTGGCCAGGGAAGTCGATTCACACTCAAGTTTTTTCTCCTCGCGTCAAAAACGAAGGCCAGTTCTTACATCTCCAGAACCTTCCCACCTGCTGAACAAGCAGCCCCAGCGCATGTATTCTCTGTATAGATGACAGGCAATGTTCCTTCTCCTCAAGCCTGGACCTGGGCTCATGCTCTGCAAATGCTTCTCCCCACATTCTTGCCATCCGGACAGCTGCCTCCCACTTCTGGTGCACAGTCAAGCAGCTCGGTAGACAGAGGAATGAAAACCAGTGCAGCAGGAGCGAGACTGTTCACCGGGAGCTCATAAAAATACCTCAGGCTGAGGTTATCTAAGAAGTTTGTGAAGTAAAATGCCCATGCTTAGTTTATGTCATGAAAGGGATACTGCTACAGTCTCAAAAACCAAATCTACTTTATTCCCAAACGCATGGTCAGTGGACAGATGAAGCATGTCTGAAGGAAGACAGTTTCGGCTATTCAGAGAAACGCCACCAAAAACGTGAACTATGCTGTGAGGGGTTGAACTGCTGCCCCAACACGTGTGTGGCATCCTTTCCTACACCTGGATCTGAGGGTGAAAGGTCCCCAGATCCGAATCTCAGAGCACATGAACTCAGCTCTGCTCCACTGTCCACCCAAGGGTGCCATGAGCCCTTCAGGAGCCAGAGCTGGGCAGGGTGAAGGTGTCTCCAGAGAAGAGTGGCAGGCCCTGGCCCGGAAGCCCAACACGCAGCACCATGGAGAAAAGCCACCTGTCGCCAACACTTTCCATTCCCACTGGAGAGACTGAGGCAGGCGGCAAGGACTCGCAGTTAAGGCTCTGTGCCTAGCTCCCACAGCAGCACTCGCCCCGCAGGAGGCCGAGGTGGGGCCAGTTCCAGCTGTGGTCTCTAGTCATAGTCAGACAGCCCGGATTCTGCCACCTCTGTCAGGCTGTAGTTCCTCGCTTCTGATACCATGGAGAACAAACCAACAAGGGAGCACCTGGAGCAGGGAGTACTACCAGGCACCGACCCAGACACACGGCCTGCTGCCCAGGCCACGCCAAAGCTCCAGGGTAGGGCACAGTAAGCACACACACCACACACCACACCTGTACATGCCACAACTACACACGACACACCTGCACATGCTGCACCTGCACACACAAGAACCATACCTGCACATGCCACACCTACCATGCCACACACTGACTACACACACACAAGTGCACACGTCAACACAGCACTGCGAACAGATCACACAAACTACACACACATCAACACACTACTCCTACAAACCACACCACATACACACGAACATCCCAAACACCACACTCCATACCTACACACACTGTACCATAACACACACTAATGACACACCACACACAGGCATCATTTATCACTGCACATACTCCAGACATCACACAAACCACACACATACACAAACATACCATACACACACTCCGGAATCCTTTTTCTTTTTTAAAAGGACCTAAACTCTCCTTACACATGGTGGATAAATGTTGGGAAAGGGAAACAAAACATAGATTTCAGAACAGAAAATGGAAATTAAGGCAAACTTAAATCGGGGAGAAGGCCCAAGTAAGAAAGAGAGCCAATTAGCCCGCCTTTTTTTTTTTTAAGAGCTAAAAGTAGTGCCTTTCTTGGAAAATTCTAGATTCCAGCAGAAGATTGTATATTTTTTTTTAAATATAGAAAATTACAGGCTAGATTTATGTGCAACTCTGAATTGCCAGTTTTAAGAAACTATAATTAATGAAGAAGGGAAAACAGTGCTTATTTGAAGAGAATTCTTTGGCAAAAAAAAAAAAACAATAATAATTGCTGAGCAGGCATAATGACATTAAAGTCAAGTTGCTGGGTTTTAAACCACATCAAAACTTCAAACGGACCCAGGCTTGGTGGTGGTACACACCTGTAATTCCAACTACTTGGGAGACTAAGGCAGGAGGGTCCCAAGATATAGCCTGGGCAACTTAGCGAGATCCTGTCTCAAAATTAAATGAAAAAGACGAGAATAGCTCAGTGCTAACAATCCCAGTACTGAAAAAACATTGAGAAGAATCCACCCCTGAAGTTCAGGCAGCAACCTTAGTTCCACACCAGTGGGAAGTGGAGGCAGGAGCATATAGCACTGCAAGGCCACTCTGGGCTGCTGATGAAGCTCAGGTATCCCCACTCAGCAAGCATTTCTGCAGCTCTTCCCCAGTGCTGAGGTGGGCTGTTCATGAGAACAAACTGCAGTCACAAGGGAAACTCTGCCCCGGCCCCCAGGACATCTCAGCAACCTTGTCTAGAAGGCTGCATGTCGGCCGAAGCCATGCTAACCGGACAGGTGTCTCAGTCCTTACTGCTGCCAAACAGTTCTTCTGCTTGATTCAGATGGAAATCATGTATTGGCAACACGCAGCCATCACCATCCAATTCCAGCTTGTGCTAGACACTGCAGGTCGACTCTACTGGGTGCTGGGTCTCTGCTGCTGGCAGTCACTGCCTTCTGGTGCCAGTTGATGCTCAATCCTACCAGGCACTGGTCTTGGTTGGTTGCTGGTCTCTGAAGCTCTTTAATATTAACAACTCTTGAGTGTTCATTGTTATCTTTGAAAACTGAGTACTCTGTCCATACTACCTGAGAGGAAAATCAGCAGCACTTCACAGGAACACAAAGGAGTCTCTATTATAACATGGCCTGTGCTGCAGCACAAGTGGCCAGTACCCAGGAGGGAGCTCTCCTGGACTAAACCCAAGGAGTGCCTGGGAAGTGCTGCTCATGGAGTGACTGCAGGCCTGCTTCAGGGAGGGTGAGGGCTGACGCCAGAAAACCTTCTGGAAGGCTTGCTGTGCTCTGGAAGGCTTGCTGTGTGTGCTGGGTATGCAAATCAGGGGCCCAGGTCCTTCCCTCCCTCCCTGATCTTACCTGCTCCAGGGTGCCCTCTCTGGTCTTCAAAGGGGCAACAGTGTGGGCTGAAGTGCCTGGAGTTGGGAGGGCACCACGCTACCTGGCTAGCTGCACTCCCATTGGGGTGGAGAATGGCACTGCAACAGCCAAGGAGGACACTGAAGCCAACAGTCCCAGTCCTCTGGTGTTCGAGAGGGCACAACGGGGAGCAGGGAGGAGGGCAGAGAGCCACAGGCTCAGCCGCCCCCTTTCTAGCCAGCAGGAGAAAATGAGACCCCACTCAGGTCTGCCACATCCTGAGAGCCAGCCCACCCACCAGTGTGACCTTCCCTTCATTCACAGAGTTTAACGGACTTTCTTAGATTTGTTCGTTTTGTGGTTGTTTCCTTAAATTGTGGTCAGTGGTCTTGCATTAAGTGCATTTCATCCATCCTTTTTATTTTTCTATGAATCCTTTTGACTGTATTTTAGAAAAATACTGGTTTGTAATGACTGGTGGGGGGAACCCACTAAGCTTTTACCACTGACAGTTTGAGAAGCACCAAGAACGATCACAGATCCAGGCTTCGGCTTCTCGTCACTAAGGGTGGCTCAGTGGTAGAGCACTTATTTGCCTGGTATGTGCAAGGATCAACCCTCAACACGGAAAAACAAAACAAAACACAGCAAAAAAAAAAAAAGGCCTCCAGCCCAGTAAGTATGGGTTTACAGGCTTTTCTGTTTTCTTCTAATTGTAGTAAACATATACCGTAAAAGTTGCAGCTTTTGTTTTGTGTCTACACTAAATACACTCCGTGTTTGCAAGCGCTGCCACCATTCGTCCCCAGGACACTTCTTGTCTTGCAGAATTGAAAGCCTGCCCCTGTTCAGCAGCTCCCTCCTGGAGTCCATCTGCTTCTTTTATTGAATCAAGGGAGATAAACTGGCAGGAGATAAACTGACATTGTGGCAGCATACAAGATCCATAAAAGTAAGAAACCGCACAACCATCTTCCAATGCAAATAGGACCACACTCTCCAAGTCAGATGCCCCCACCGCATGCTCCTGGACCTGCACAGATCAGAAGGCAGGTATCTCCCAGCTTCCTCCTCACATCCACATGCTAGGACATCCCTGGTGACCTGTGGGACTGTCCCTCTCAAATATGCACAGGCCAGAGGACAGGTCCAAACCTACCAGGAAGAAGAAGAGAAGCATGGTCTCCTATGCCCATGGGCAGGGAGGCTCTGGGCTGCTGCCCTTCACTATGGGCCTCCATGTCTCCTTTCTTTCATGATGAGGATGTGGGACTTGCCCCAGGAGAGTCAAGGCTGGACAGCGCTGCGTGAAAACAGGAGGGGTCAGTGTGGAGTCAGTAAGGCCTCTTTCGGGGCTGGTGCCCTCAAGCAGCTGCTCTCAGGGCCACCCCTGCCAGAAACTCACAAATGTCCCCTTCATTATAAAATCTAAAAAGGGGTCAGCTACCCAGACTTCTGGAATTTATCCTCCATAGTCTAGTCCATACACAGAAGTCATCTCAGGGCACTTCAAGGAAGCATTTCTCTTCTAACTGAACCCAAGGAGGGGATGAACTGAGTCCTATCCCTCCTACAAAAGCTGCACTAGCTCCTTGGGGTCCAGGTGGAGGAATAGGGGCAGAACAACTCCAAGGTTCAAGGTGTGTCAGGTCACCCTGGCCACCCCATGCAGGGACCGGGTAAGGGCCAGACTACAGGGAAACACTGCCCAGTCTTAAGGGAGACACGAGGGGTTTGTGAGACAACCGACTGCAGCAGGAAGTAATTTTCTTCTTGTGGGGTAAGAAATGCTACACTGCACACCCGTATGATGGTTAAGCTTAACTCTGTCAACTTGATTGGCTTAGGAGCTTCCTAGGGCATTAGTAAGGCATACTTCTGGGTAGGTCATGGAGGTGTGACACTGGGTACTATATATATGGTCCCTGGCCCTTTTCTCTCTGGCATTGTTGTTCTGCTCTGCTTTCCAGCTATCTTAGTTACTTATTTTGTTGAGACAAATTAGTTACTTATTTGTTGAGACAAAATACCCAACACCCAAAGTGAAAGGATGGAAGGAAGTTTATTTAGCTCACAGTTTGTAGAGGTTTCAGTTCATAATCGGCTGGCTCCAAGGCAAAGTGGCTTGGCAGAGGGACATCACAGAGTAGGACCAGTTCATGGCAAACAGAAGATAGCAAAAGCAAGCAAGCAAAGAGGAGACCTTAACAGCATCTTCCTAACCTTACTATCTTATCCAGGCTACTTAGGGTGGCTCACACTCACACCCTTAATCCTACTTTGCTTGAACTTAGTATTTCACCATGAATCAATCCTAGTACCACACACTCTAGACCCAGCCACCTCTGAAAAAGCCCTACCTAAGACTGCATGAGACACGGGGAAGACATCTAGATGCAAGCCCTAACACCAACTGTCCACTCTGCCTCGTTATTCTGGCAAGATGTTGCTGCCTTGGAGCATTTGACTGTGGACTGAATCCCCTGAAATCACGAGCCAAGTTAAACTTTTCCTCCCCCCCCCCTTTTTTTTTTTTTTTTTTTTTTGCACCAGGGATCCACCTCACAACCTCATGCCTGCCAGGCAGGTGCTTAAGCCACTGAGTCAAAATCCCAGCCCTAGTTTTTTGAGATAAGGTCGCACTATGTAGTTCAGGTTGGCCTTGCGCTCAAGTTGTAGCCCACGCCGGCTTCAAACTCACAATGCTCCTCCTACCTCAGCCTCCTGAGTGCTGGAATTAAAGGTGTGCACCACCACACTCGGCTACTTCCCCTCCTTTTAATTGTGTGTGTGTTGGGTATTGTATCCTAGCAATGGGAGACCTGATTAACACACCTCATAACAAAAAAAAAAGATGTGATCAAGAGTGGAATTCAGAATCAGTTCTGGAGATACAAGTAATACTGCTGTGTTTGCAGTGGGGAAGAGTGAGTTGAAACCAGCTCCCAGATTCAGCCTTAGTTCTCAAGGGGCATCCATTTTCTTATGCTACACCACAGAAGGTATAATTTATAAAGAATGAAAGTTTCTTTGGCTCACGGTTCTGAAGGCTAGAAAGTTCACAATCAGGCTGCCACCTCTGGTGTGGTCTTTCGTGTGAGCAGGGACTCTGCAGAGTCCCAAGGCAGTGGTGGACACCACATGGCAGGTCATCCTAGCTCAGATCTCTTCTCCTAAAGTCAAAGGCCTAAGGCCCTACTCTTACAGCCTCATTAGCTCCCACAGGCCCCACCTCCAGACACCATAAGCAGAAGGAATAAATTTCAACAGATGTGGACCTTCATGCCACAACAGTGGAGAAGCTGTCTATACATGAGGGGCCCAGGAAGCATGGAGATAAGCTGGCTTTTGATATGTAGTGCCTGAGGCAGCCAGAGCACACATCCTGTGAGATCATTGGTGATAAGAGATATACAGAAAATGTCAATCAAAACATCTCCCAAGGCTGAAGATGTGGTTCTAAGGTTGGATACCTGCATGCACAGGAGACCCTGGGTTCAATCCCAGCGCTGGGGGGCTACCTATACAAAATTAGACGTCCTTTTAAAATGCAACAGTTAGGGAAAATACAAATTTTTAGTAACTTTTGAAAAAAAAAGTACAAGCCGGCTTCATAAAAATTTATCTTAACAAACAAATCTATGCAGCTACAAAGCAGACATTGATCCTAAGACCTTGCTAACTTATTTGATGCCTACAATGACCAGTCCAGGGAACAGGCAGTTACCATTTCTCACTCGAGAGGAGGAAATATTTGCATAAGAGGTGTACAAGGAGCACACTACCATAGAGAAACAGAATTAGCCCCAAAGAAAGATTCCTAAAATACATTCAGTAAAATTAATGTCATATTTAAAAGATTACCCAAAATGAGCTCCACTGAGATTTTAAAACATTTAATAGAGCCAAAAGAAACAGCACTGAGATTTCAAGGAGAGAATGCCAATTAAGAAAAGTGCTTCAAATTCCTTGAAATGTAAACACCTTATAATTTCATTATGAAAACCCATAAAATCTACACACTGGACAGTTTAAGTCTGCAAACCAGAAGCGAGTTTCCCTTCCATATCACCCCATATTAGTAAACCATGGAAGATCCGGCTGTTGTCAATATGGAGCCAACGAGAAGAATTTTAAAAGAAACCTCACCAACCCCAAAGCCCTTTAATTTACACAGCACCAGAGTCCTCAGGGCCTCACGAAACACCCTGCTGTGCCAAAAACAACCTATAGAATTTCTTTCTGATGAGAAAACTTTAAATTGCTTGCTAATTGCTCTTCCTCCTCCCCCAGGGATCTGTCTTCCAGTCTCAGGCTGGGTGCACCTCCCAGCAAGTCTGGCCTCCTGGGGCTGATGGCTGGGGCAGGCCCTCTGCACATACTGTCTTTGGCGAGCTCCAGGAAGGTAGGTAGGGACCAAGGTAGAGTCCAGAATCTGATGACACAAGCGCACCAGTCACAGCACACAACACACAGCACATGTGACTGTAAATCGTCTGGTTTCCACTTTACAAAGCAAAATGCTCCTCTTTCCACTGGAAAGAACCCTATCCCCACTGATGGGAAAAGCAGGAGTGGAGACCATGCAGGTTTCTCTCCCCAGTACCCATACTTAACTGTACAAAATGTACGGGTTTCCCCACACTCTGTCTATGGATTTTAATCCCTTGGGAAACTTTATTTTCTTCAAAGAAAGGAAATATCGTGCTTTTTCTCCAAACATTTGCTATTGTTTTCAGTGTTGTCATGCTCATTGTTTTTGGTACGTCAAGTTAGCAGAAAAGCAGCTTGAAATGGCAATGCCTGGTGTGGGCAATGGTGTGGTTTAAAAGGCAATCTCAGAAATTTTCACAGTGCAGAATGTATTGACTAATGTGTGCTAGAAGGCATCTGTTCAGATTTGTCAAACAATTTCTAACTACCTGAACTTACTACTGCTGATAACTATACCCCAGAACATCTTGGGAATATATTAATTTCTCATATGAGAATCTATGCTAAATAGTAATACCAATACCTTTGAGACCTAACACAAAAAACAAAGCAACATAACTAAAAATAGATCCTGACCCTGCTCTGGAAATATACCCAAAATAATTAAAAGAGGGTCCTTTAGAAATATCTGCACCCATGTTCACTGCACAGTATCCACAATAGCCAAATAGTGGAAGAACCTAAGTATTCATCAACAGATGAATAAGCAAAATGTATTACGTGGTATACATACATACACACATACACACACATATATATAAACACATACAATGGAATATTATTATGGTCATTAAAAAGGAACTCCCATCACATGCTACAAAAGTAATGAAACTTAAAGACTTTATGTTAAAGGAAATAAGCAAATCCCAAAATGATAAATACTGGGGGCCAGGGATGTAGCTTAGCAGCACAGCACCTGCCTGGCAAGAGAGAGGCCCTGAGTTTGATTCTCGGCGCACCTCCGCTACAAAAAAAAAGACAAATAATGTCGTGTGGTACCTAGCATAGTCTAAGTTACAGAGACAGGAAGTGGAATGGTGGGTACCAGGGGCTGGGGGACAGGGAATAAGGAGACATTTATGGAGACAGTTTTGGTTTTACAAGATAAAAAATCCCATGGATGGTGGTGATGACTGTACAATAATGCGATTATAGTTGATGCTTCTGAACCGTACACTTAAAAATAGTGACAATGACAGATTTTATCATACAGATTTTTAACATCAATTTTTTTGTTTTAACTTCACTTTAAGAATTAACTTCGAATGCAGACATATTTTTTAAAAGCTGACTTTATATTGAATACATAGATATGTATTAATTTAAATAATATAGAATGATGGAAACAACTTCTAATAGTAGAAAAATGTTCAATAATACCCTTATTCACTGTAAACAATGCTTCCAAACAAATGCGTAAGACAAAGGAAGGGACCAGCCCCCCTGGACCCAGCTCCAAGTCCACATTCAACCCTACCATCTGCTCCTGTACAGAACGTGTGGTGTCACATGTATGGGCTCCCTTTGAAAAATGCAATGCACTAGAACAAAGTATTTTAAAAATAAGCTGCAATAAATAATTCAATAAATAAACAAGTGAGATAGCAGGGACAGAAGATTCCAGTTACTAAATGCAGGAGATGATGAAATACAAAGCCCCCAAGGAAGAAAAACACAGTCATTATTGTTGCAAGTAACAACCACAGATGGATACTAAACTCTGTGGATGAAGACATGACAAGTTACCCAGACCCCAAGTATCTCCCTGCAAGACGCACACGCTGAGTAAGGACACACAGAAGCCCACAGTGGAGAAGCCCAGCAGAGACACCCTAACAGGCAGTTGGTGAGTGCCCCCAAGAAGGGCAGAGGGACATCATGCTCCCCCCAATCCACACAACATCACTCTGCTGTCTCCTGCCAAGGACACCTCCCGAGTCTAGGCAAGAGGACATGCACAAGCATGGGACATGCTACAACTAACTACCCACAACTGTCAAGGTCAAGAAGACAAGGCATTGCTGAGGACCCTTCACAGGCTGACAAGAGGCCAAGGAGACACAACAACTGCGATCCTGGACCTGATTGCACATCGAAAGCAGATCTCAGTGAGAACACACAAGATGCAAACAAGGTCTGCAATTACTTGGTGGTATCTACCATACCCCTGTTAACTTCCTTGATGAACGGACCATCTTGGCTTAATACAGTTACACTGGGGGAAGTTGGGAAAAGGGTATATGGAAATGTGCTGCTTTCGAGCCTTTTCTGTACACCTAAAATTATTTCACAATAATTGTGTGTGTGTGTGAGCACGCATGTGTGTTCTGACAGGATGTACTTTCTTCTAAAGACAAAGCAAAAAGCATATGAAGGTAGGATGTAGCTCAGCTTGAAGGCTCTGGATTCAATTTCCAGTACTGAAAAGAAGGGAGGGAAGGGAAAAAGGGAGGGAAAACGGGAGAAGGGAGTGAGGGAGGAGAGGCAGGGAAGGAGGAAAAAGAGGGGAGGGAGGGAGGAGGAGAAAGAAGAGAGGGGAGGGGAGAAAGATAAATTTCTCAGAAAAAATTATATCTAACAAAACATGCATTAAGTGAAGACTTGGAACATTTCTGACTTATTGGTTATAATTCTAGTCTAAGTAATTCAAATGTGGTATTTCTTTACTATTCTGTTTCCTATATTAGAGTTAATAGAATGATTTAATCATTAGCTAATGTTCTCTTGAGACCATAAAAATGTATAGGCATATTTACAGAATAGGCCAGCAAAATAAGTATAAAATGGTAGTATTTTTAAACGAAAAAAGAAGCTGGGCGTGGTGGCGCACAACTTTAATCCCAGTACTCAGGAGGCTGAAGTAGGCAGAGCATTGTGAATTCGAGGCCAGTTTGGGATACAACTTGAGTGCAAGGCCGGCCTGAGCTACATAGTGCCACCCTGCTTCAAAAAACTAGGACTGGGAGTTTGGCTCAGTGGCTTAAGCGCCTATCTGGCAGGTGTGAGGTTGTGAGTTCGATCCCCAGTGCCACAAAAAAAAAAAGAACTATGAAAACCCATCGAAGAGCAGTATCTGCAAATGCACAGGTAAATCCATTCACATTTTGATAGTGGTCAAGTAGATTTTTAACTTTTGGAATGAAACACACCGAAAAGACTTAAGCCTATTTTTTTCTTTCTTTAGTACAAAGAAAAGGACAAAAAGATTCTGCCCTTGCTAATTATTTAAAATAGCAATGAACATCAAGTACCAAAAAAAAAAAAACTATTCAGTGATAAAGTCCTTGCCTAGCATGTACAAGGCTCTGGGTTCAATCCCCAATACCACAAAGAAAGAAAACTAAAAGAGAAGAAAAGGAAAGGAAAGAATACAGCGTCCCATGTCAGACAACCTCAGAAAACACACGAGGTAATCACAGCTGTCTCCGACAGGCTCACTGGCCCATGGTGCCCAGACAGGAGCCACTGCTAATAAAAGTCCTATGGGATGGTGCCTCTGGCTTGCCTGGGAAGGCAACAGTTAACGTGGTCCACAGAATTCTCCAGTAACCACAAAGAGCAGGGATTGAACTCTCAAAGGCTATGTTAAGCTAATGCAACTCTTACTTCTTTACCCCACAGCAGGAGTTCTGCTTCCTAGGAACTACTGCTAACCTCCTGTGAATTTTTTCTCTAAACTGTCCCAAGTCTTCTTCCGTTCCAGCCAGCCAACGCGTTCTCCAATCTGAACAGTCAAGAACTCTGATTTTCAAAGGCTTTCATCCAGGAAGTGCCTACAGTGGGCAAAGTCACAGAGACAGAAGGGACACTGGAGGTTCTGGAGGCAGGGCGGGGAATGAGGGGCTGTAGTTTCCTGCAGGCAGTACTGATGTAGCAGGACAGTTCTAGAGATGAACAGTGGGGATGGTTGCCCAAACGTGAGTTTACTGAATATCATGGACCATACACTAAAAAAAGAGTTCAGTGGTCAATTGCACATATATTTAACCACAATTTTTTAATGTTTAAAAAAAACCTCTTCTTGCAGAATTACAAAATCTCAGTTGGGTGTGGTTATGCACACCTAGAATCCTAACCCTCCAGGCATTCGAGGCAGGAAAATCACAAGTTACAGCCCAGCCTGGGGAACTTAGCCAGATCTGTCTAAAATACAAAATAAAGAAAGGGCTGCAATGTAGCTGGGTGTGAAGCTGATGGGTCTCATCCCCGGAACCACCAAAACGGAACTACAAAGTCTCCCTAATGAGCTCCTAGCCAGAAACTCCCTGCCACACTGAAACACTCAAGACTGTTGCTC
This sequence comes from Dasyprocta punctata, assembly GCA_004363535.1. Taxonomy (NCBI): domain Eukaryota; kingdom Metazoa; phylum Chordata; class Mammalia; order Rodentia; family Dasyproctidae; genus Dasyprocta; species Dasyprocta punctata. The sequence goes on along the minus strand of RJWM01021252.1, from coordinate 15,319 downwards.
TCCAAAGTCACCTGCGGCCTAACTCCACCACCACCACCACCTCCACTCCCGCCCCCAGCACGGGCACCAGCTACCGCTGTTGACTACTGAGCCATGCCCCATCCTCAGGGAACAGCAGAGTCACAGCCAGCCTGTGAGGAAGGAGACAGTGCACCACAAAGGGACACCAGCTTCACACTTACAAGCTCAGAACCCACATACCACACTAATGGCCCTCAAGGAACTTCATAAACATTATTTTTCCAGCCAAGCATGATGCAATATCTCAAATGTATTTGCTGAGAAGTTTAAGCCTCTAAAGAGCCTCTGTGTTGTTTGGTAAATATGCTCTAGAATGAGCGTGAATTCCTGAGAGATGTACTAGAGCAGAAATCACTTCCTGCAGTCAGAAGGTTCAGGGATTCACATGTGACAGGAAACTCCACAAGCTAAGGGTGGGTCTTCATCTGTTTCATGCTGCTGCAACAGAAGGTCACAGACAGCAATTTCCAGAGAACAGATACTTACTCTGCCTCGGTTCTGGGGGCTGGGAATTCCATGATGGAGAAGCCACTTCAGGCAAGGGCCTTCCTATTGCACCACCACGTATGAGAGTGCAAACTTGTCCTTCACAAGGCAGTGGCATTAACCCACTCGCCTGCTTAATTACCTCTTAGACGGCTCACCTCCCGATGCTACTATACTGGAGACTCAGTATCAACACATGAACTTTGGAGGGCACATTCAGAGTACACTGAGGCCACTACTTTCCATGGGATCTGCAGGACACCACATGAAGTCACTGAAGCTCACTGTTCCATCTTCTTATGCTCCAAGCTTGGCAAGAAGCCTTCCACCTCATAGCCCCTGATGGCAGCTCCTGGGCTCACACCAGCCACCTGCTCAATCAGCAGAGGAGGTAAAGCCTTCCCCCAAGGACTCTTATTCCTGCAAAGGAAGTCCTTCCCTTCTCTTTTATCTCATTGGCCAGAACCAAGATGTACACTCACCCTCGCCCAATTACCTACAAGACATTGTGGTTGCCATGTCAGGTATAGGTGCAGCAGGATGAGTCCTCCCCAGATCCTCCCCACTCCTGAGCACCTCAATGGGAGGACAAAGAAAGCAGTAGGGCAGGCCTCTCTGCAGGGGAAATTCAGCTTCTTGACTAGACTTTGGATTGAAACATCAGAAGCCCACTCAACAACATTACTAAAGAGTTACTAAAGAGTAAATTCTAGCACAAGTGGTTCTATCATTCACCTCAGAATATTCCTGAAATGGCTGACACATTGTGTCAACTTGCAAAGTTTCAAAGTTTAACTAAGTGACTCAGTAGGGGACCAGGGTTTTCACTTTGTAAACATCCTGAGCCTGTGCAAGAAGAGGGCAGGGTGATGGATGGTGTGAGTGCTACACCCACTCTAGGGGGTGGTGGCCTGCTTACAATATAAAGGAGGAAAAGAGGCTTGCTCTCCCCCTTTTGCTCTGGCAGTTTTTGCTGTCTTCTGCCATCTTCTGCTGCCTTGAACTATTGCCCCTATACCATGCACCCTGCTTTGGAGCCAGCTGATTATGGACTGAAACCTCCACAAACTGTGAGCTAAACAAACCTTTCCTTCCTTAATTTTGGGTATCAAGTATTTTGTCCCAGAAATGAGAGACAAGTAACTAAGAGTTCCCTCTCCCCTAATATAATACCTGGCATCATGCTTGCCTCTAGGATAAGAAACTGGTCATCTAAAGAAAGGAACCATCATCCTTAGAGCAGCAGTAGTGGCTCAAGTTCATCTAGGCACTGGCTTTGGGCCTCAATCTGCAACCTGGAATTTCTGGTCACTGAGATCTCAATGCAAGCTCAGTAGCCACGTGTCTGGGGTGGGATGTATCTCAGTGATAGAGCACCCATTTACCATGCTCCAGGCCCTCAGTTTGATCCCTAGCACTGAGAAAATAAAAATACAATTGGATAATGCTGCCATCCCCTACATGACCAAGAAGGAAGAATTCAAGGTACAGTGTCCCCTACCTGTGGCATCATGAAGAGGTTTGTGACTACTACATGCAGCTCCCAACAGACACCGCCACACATGCCCCACCCAAGAACTCCACCCTTTTAGCCAGAATCCACCCTTCCCTGGCATGTTTTGGGGGAGTTCAGTACATTTCTATTTCCTGTTGGGAAAAGGGGAGGAGGCAGATGCAACAGCTGTCTGTTCTGGCAGGATCTGGAACTGAGTGTTGGGCAATTCTCAATACCACTTTCTTAACTGTATTATAGCATCTGTTAGCAAAGGCTCCGAGAACTCAAAAAGGCGTTAGAAGGTCTTCGGGAAGCCCAGAAGCTTCTGGGATATACAGAAAATCACATCATCCACACAGGAGAGACAGCAGCAAGAATGAAGGTAGGAAGGATAGTTCTGTCTCCAGCAGCCAAGGCTGACTTGATCTAATCATGCCAGTTTATTGCCTCAGCCACTCATCATTTTCATACCTAAAATTCTTCCATGTTCTTGCCAGGAGTCAAAAAGCATTGCAGCTGGGGCTAGGGTATGGATGGCTTAGTGACAGAGAGCTTGCCTAGCATGTGGGGGGGCCCTAAATTCAATCCCCAGCCAGCTGGTGGGGGCGGGGGGACCTGCAATGAAACTAGAAATGTACCCTCTCCCACACCAAGGCCTCCATGCTCCCCCAGAGAAGTGAGCCTGAGGGAGGTCCTGGCCCCACTCACCCATCTCCTTCAGGGTTCCCTGGATTTAAAATCCAAAGATTTTAAAATCCAAAGATCACTGCAAATCAGAGAACGCTCAAGTGGAAAGAATTCTAAACATCAGCCAGCCAATCCCATCTATTTTCATCGCAGCCAGTTTTTTTTTTTTTTTCCTTATGATAATTCAGATTTCAAACAAAGGATAGCGGCCACTGTTTTGGGGCCCCTTTTCCATGTCCTAACTCTGTGATTTCATCAGTATGGTTTTCTCTCATAATTAAGAATAGAAGGTTGGCCTCAGTTTCAGGATGTACAGCCTTATTTTATAAGTGATACCAAACTACTGCTGTCTCCCAAGAAACAGGCAAAGCGGGAAGGAAAGTAAAGTTGACTACCAACATGGTGAGCAAAACCATTTCAAGATCTTTAAAAAGCACAGACTTCCTAAGCACTCAAGGTTTTCCCATCTGTGGATGGAAAATGTCCCCGGCTTCCAAGTCTACAGTCACCAACAAATCCAGAGGCACTGCCCTTTTCTCTCCTAATTCTTCAGTTTTACTTTTTTCCCAGTTGAGTCCAAGATTAATTCCCTTTGTTTATTCGTGTGTTGCTTATCTGTTTTCCATCACCTACCATTCCTCAAAGGTCATTAATTTCCTCCTGACCCTCTGCATTCTTCCCACTCCATTAAATCATTTAAGAGCAGTCTTGCAGCTCAGCCATTTTGGGTCTAGTACAGATTTCAGAATCTCCCTTCAGATGGAGTTTCTGTTCTGTCTCTCTTGCTGTCATTTCCCCCCTTATACTTCTTGATTGGTTTCTTAGTACTAACTCCTTGGCCAAGGTCATCTACAAATCAACTTAGGAAAAATAACCCCAAGTCCAGAGATCTGTGGGAAAAAATTATGTACAGAGAAACAACACCAAAAAAGAGGTTGGAATCTGCAGGAAAAGTGAAATTAATGTCACAGCCTGCGGCCAGGGACACAGATGCATTTCATACTGAGCAAGTAGGACCACCTGTCCCCACCCAGCAAGGCACTACAGGTCACTCCCTGTAGCTTTTTCTGTGCTGAAAGAGCGGGGTGAGCTAGCAACAGCAACAAGACTGCCCTGGGGACCCCGCACCTCCCATCTGGCTACTTTCCCTGTCCTTTGGGTAGAAGTAGGGGTGAAGAAATCCACCTCACCACTGCCTCTGTGCAGAGAGTGACAGAATGGGCTCAGCCAAATCTCTGCATTCAGTAACACTCAGAAAGTGCCAGGGGTAACTTCAGAGAACCAGACCCAGGTCACTTAGAAAACAGTAACATGAATTAGTTAGTGGAACCCTCAAATATTATCTGTGAAAATATGATAGTGCAGCCTCTGTGGAAAACTGTTTGGCAGGTCCCCAAAAGTATTAAACATAAAGTTCTCGTAGGAGCCCACAATCCACTCCCAGCCATATATCTAAGTATGCATACATCTGCACAAAATCCTGCACAAATGTCCATGCCCGCATTATTCATTATAGCCAAGTGAAGACAAGAAAATGCTCCCTCAACTGAGAAATAGAAAAACAAAATGTGCCATCCACAAATAAAAATGTCAACAACACAGTGACATGTGACTGGTAGGGTACATCCTTGATAGGACAAGTTGAGAAGATACCTCAGCTCTGCATACATTCCAAAGTAGTTTACTTCACTAACATTCAGCCACCTTTGACATACAAAAGCTGCAATGTACCGCTGTTCACCCGACCTAACAGAATTACTTCCTTTCAGGTACACAGAAAGCAAAACAGACATATATTTTTATGCAACAGTCCCCCCCATCCACTGTTTCTTTTACTTCCAGTTAGCTGTCGTCAACAGCAGTCCAAAAATTACTAAGTGGAAAATTCCTGAAACAAAGAGAGACCACTGTCACGGCACTTTTGAGAGTATATTGCTATGATTCTTCCACTCCATTATTATTCATTGCTATTAATTTCCTACTGTGCCTAATTTATAAGCTTTAGCATAAGTATATATGCACAGGAAAAAAGCATCTATGTGTAACTGGGAGTCCTGGGACATTTCCCTGACCGATAAGGGGGCAATGCTGTACATGCCAGTGGTAGGGAGCTGTCTGTGTCACTGAAAGCTCTAAAACGTTCCCATAAAAACAGCATAAAAATTGTGACAAGTCTCAATATTCCTTCCAACACTAGCTGAGCACCTCCCACAGAGCAGGCCAGCGGAAGGCAACAGCAAGACAGACAGCCACTGCCCTGTGCTCAGGAAGTTCTGTGACTATATGAGAAAGAGTTCCTATGAAGGTTACTGTGAGGTCCAGGAGGGCAAATAGAGATTTGGGGCAAAGCCATGGATGAGTGCAACCAGCTAGTAAACATGGGTTCTCCTACGGGCAGGGATGGCAAGAAATGAAAGGCAGCATGCTGAAGAGCGGTATGCAGAGGTTCGCAGTGAGGGTGGGGTGTGCAGGGGAGCACCTGGACAGGTAAGCAGGAGCCAGACAGCCCCCCAGGAGCACCTCAGAGGGAAGCCCTAGTATGGGATGCCCTCTGCCTACGCCAGAGCCAAGCACACCCAATAATAACTGGATACGTAGTAGAACTCACTCATTGGTCAGGCAGCTTTATCACTAGAAAGTTCCTTGTTGGATCCAACTGAAACCTCCATCCCAGTAACCTGCACCCACTGTCAAAGAACACGGGGCCATGGTTAAATTCCTCCACTTAGCAGATTTTCAAAGATCAGAGGACCCACCAACTCCAGGCTCCCCACAAGCCCCCATAACTCTCCCAACATGTCTGGCTCCCTGATGTCAAATACTTCCATTTAAAATAAGATAGAAGAAAAGTCCCACGGTAGCTTTCCAAAGAAGGGTTTTCATGACTGCTTAGTGTCAGGCAGTAGCAAAGTAGGGTTCAAACACATTTTTATAGGATGAAAATGGTATAAGAGAGTCACTGTCATTGTGCAACCTCCCATCTCCTCAAAGTAGACACAGGTGATATGAAAACATTCTGCAATTCCATCTTGGTGATGATCACACAAGTCCATAAATATCCTAGAAACCTACAAACTGTACCCTTCGAAGGAGCAACTTTTATGGCTGGGGGGCTTTATTTCAGTGACTCTGCTGTTAAAATGAAAGGAACATGAAGAGCCTGCAAATGTCCTATACAGGTAACTGGTAGTCAAACACAAAAAGTTTGCTTACATGTAACAAAAACTCCTTTCATTTCAGATGACTGCAGATGGAAAAGTAAAATAAGGCAGAATTCAGCAATAATCCCACCAGACTGTTTCCCATCTCAAGCCTTCCCTGCAAAAGAGAGCTCTTTGCCACTGACCTCATTTCCATACCACTCCGTTCAGCTCTACCTTTCTGCCTAAGACTTCACATCAGGCTTTAAGGGTATGCAGTTAGCTTCCAAGTCTACTGGAAAACTTTCAAGCACTGATATGATGCTATGAACATACTTCTTCATACCACCAAGCCAATACTTCACTTGTAATGGGGCACTCCACAAATGTTTGAAAGGCCCCTGACATTACTAGGGGTTTTGTGTGAGAGTCCCTGGACTTGATTCTCAGGCAAACAGAATCCTTCGGCTCAAATGTGAAACATGATATGCCTCCAACCTGTACAAGACTCTATTTATTTTGACTCTGGTCTTTCTTTAAATACCAAATTCAGCCAGTATAAATTCAAACGGGAGCAAAGGCCAAATCATATAGAAATAGTGACTCAAGAGAACCCACAGATTATTCACTGTCTCTAAGCACGTGATCATCTGAATCCAATGGGAAAAACCAGTCCACAACCTGTAAACTATCAATCCTGTACCTTGCTGGGACTCAGAAAATGAAACTGCCTTCAAGTCCCTTTACTGAAATTTCCTTAACCAGGGAAGATAAAACTCATATTACAGAGAACTGAAAATCAAGATACAAGAGCCAAAGGAAGTTGGTCCCAGGTCACTGTGTGCTCTATGGTGTTAAGGCTTATATCTAATGTCCCTCAAAAGCCTCATGCACTCATAGGAGGAACTTTTTGGAAGTGGAAGGATTTAGGGTGTGATACTGGGATTAAAGGTGTATAGCACTGGCTTAGTTCATTAACTAATAGTTTATCATAGTTCTGGGTGTGGATAATAGGAAGAACCATCCTGGGCATGGGTGCACCACCCAAAAAACTTGTAGCCTGGATGAGATAAAAGGAAAAATGAGGCCTGCAGCTTTGCTGCCTCTATGCTACCTGCCTGCCCTGCCATGTACTGTTTCTCCTCTGTGATGCCCCTGTGCCATGCCACCTTGCCTTGGTGCCAGCAAACTATGAACTGACACTGCTACACACTGTGAGCTAAAATAAACCTTTCTTCCTTTAACTTTGGGTGTTGGGTATTTTAAAGACATCTGGGCTCATTCATTTTCTCTAAAAGTCATTTACTCCCTCTCTAAAACTTCCTGCAGTACTACTTCCATTTCCCTCTTACCTAGGAGGAAGGTGTATTTATGTTTCAGTCATCATGTTTTCCAGGAGCCTGCATATTTTGCATGGCTCCTGTGTACATGTGCATGTTAATAAAATTGTTTTGCTTTACTCTTATTAATTTGTATTTGATTATGGAGTGCTGACCATGATGTTTTGTGATACGCAGAAAAGGAATTCAACTCCCTTTTCTGCTTCTATAATCTTAACTTCACCTTCAGTATCATTACTGAAAAATCTCAAAGGATCACTCTGAGTCTATTAATGGCTTCTAATGCTTTTCTCTTCTTACTGAAGAGAAAAATGTATCTGGGTTCCTACAATACTTCCAATGTTGTAAGGCTCCTGAGGAACTTGCTCTTTTTGATGGTTCATTCTTAGTCTATTTTCTGTTGCTATAACAAAACACCTGAGGCTGAATACTTTATAAAGACAAGAGGTGCATTCACTTCACAGAGATGAAGGTTCAACAGCAGTTGCTGGCTTCTGCTCAGTGTTGGTGAGATCCCCACATGTCCAGGTGAGATCACAGGGGAGAGAGAAAGCAAGAGACCCAGAGAGGTCAGGCTCACTGATTCACAACACCCAGCTATCACGGGAACTAATCCAGTCCTCCAAGAACTGATCCACTCCCAATGAACAAGATTAGCCCATTCTTGAGGTTGGTGTTTCAGGGACCTAATCACCTCCCTCAAAGCCTCCCTCTTAGAGGCCCACGGCTGCCATACTGGGGACAGAGCGTCCAGCCATCTGAGCCATAGCAGCGGGTAACATAAATTCTATCTGCAGCCACTCTCACCTGTCTGCTCTAAGTCCTAATCCTGCAAGGGGGAGGGGGAGGTTTCCAATGACCTTGCTGGGAAGGTTCTGGGTTAACTTTCATAGGAGTGTCACCCACACATCAAGAAGAACCGATAGCCAGTCTGAGCAGCTGGACGCTGCCTACATCTGCCCCCAACCAAGGACCCCTGCTATCTCCCCAGAGCCAGCCCATAAATCCAACTCTATTCCAGTACTGGGAGGACTCCATGTGAAATGAATGTTTGGGAAGAATTTTCTCCATCTGAATAATGAGTGGAAAAGAAGCAAATCCTCAGTGAAGTAGGCAGCTAATTACGTAGCATTATTAAAATCCAAATATATAGATACATATCTGTATCTCACTACCTGCTTCAAAATTTCTGGGAACTATGATGTGTATTTTTCATTCACTTCAGTCCCCGGTTTATACTTAAGAATCAACAATGTAGGCTAGGGCCTTAGCTTGATGGTAGAGTGCATGTGGGAGCCTTAAGTTCTAACCCCAGCACTATACAAAAGGAGAAGAAACAGGAAGCTTAACCCACCAACACAAGTCACACAGAAGTGGGCAAAATCCAGGCAGCATTTCATCCCCTCAACAGGAATTCCCTAGACACCCACTAAACTTCAAGTGCTTCCAGACCTTGGGGAACAAATCTACAAAAAGATGGGAGTGGTCTGTCCCCAGTTGGGAGCAGACCAAACGAAATAAATCCACATGAGAACAGACCTCATAGATGGTAATGTCAAAGGTGACACAGCCATAGAGAAAAGAGGAGAACCCATTAAGGGGTACCAGGAGGGATTTGAAGCAAAAAGTAAAGATAATGCAATTAACCTGGTCCCAGATAATCAGACCCAGGCCAAGAGGTGTGCTTCATTCATCTTATCAAGTGCGAAAGTGTGAAATTTTATATATTAAAATATGGAACTGATATTGATTAGCCAAACAGTGCTGAGGTCAGTCAAGTCTCAGACCCCCTGAGGAGGATGGACACACAGCGTCATGGACACTCATCTCCATTGCCAGCCAAGAGGCACCATGAGGCCAGCCCCAAGAAGTGGGCAGCAGAAACACTGTGCCTTTCCCACCAGGAGTTCCACAGACAGCTCTGGCAAACCTTACTGCTCTATTTTATTTTCAAGACAAAGTTATGAACAACTCCACATCACATCAAGAAAGAAAGAAAGAAAGAAAAAGAAATGCTTTTGCTCAAAGGTGTATACAACAGTTTCTCTTTAATACTGGGAGAAATTAAAAGGGAATTTCAAATAAAAAGTAATTACACTTGTTCCCCATTTTAAAAGTAAATAAAATCTATATACCTATGACAAATGCAAAGCAGAATCAAGCCAGGCCTGGCAACTAAGGCTGAGAAACTGCAAGCACACAGAAGGTAAAAGGAGGATATGCTTCCGGACCTGCACTGAACCCCAGGCCAAGCCCTAGCCTCTATCCGGCACACTGCCGACCTCAGAGGAGCAGTGAGGCTCAGCCTTTAAAAGCAAATGGAAAAGCAGCAAATGAAAGGCTTACAACAGACACAGAAAGAAAGAACCCAAGTAAAAGCTGAGCAAACGACTAGAAGAGACATTTCTCCAAAGACCAGGAAAATGCAAATCAAAACCCACTGAAATGCTGAGAAGTGGACAAACATATTGAATGGAAAGGAAAACAAGGGAGAATGTGGGGGAAGGAAAGGATAGAAAAAAGGAGAATGTAAGTAAAAAATGGAAACAAAAATGGAAAGAAGGGCTGAAGGGAAGAGAAGGGAATGGGGAAAAATTAAGATATATTATGTACAGGTACAAATTCTCTATGATGGATCTGATCAGTAAGTATAACAAGTATGTACTGATCAAAAATAAAGTTACCACCTCACGCCTCAGTGGACAGCTATGTTTAAAAAATGTTGAGGATGTAGAGATATTGGAACTCCCAAACATTGCTGGTGAGAATACAAAATGGTGCATTTATTGTAGAAAATAGTTCTGCAGGTTTTGAAAAAGGAATCCAAGCGTGGTGCCACAGACCTGTAATCCAAGCACTACAAGAGGCAGAGGAGGCAGGAGGATCACAAATTTAAGCCCAGCTTGGAAACTTAGCAATTTAGCAAAAAAAAAAAAAAAAAAAAAAAAAAAAAAAAAAAAAAAAAAAAAAAAAAAAAAAAAAAA